>JZKD02S1794623.1:204357-224450 GCA_000966675.3 Picea glauca | reverse complement strand
TACAGGTGTATTTGAAGACTCCAACCAAGTCAAATTTGACCATCAAGCCTCAAATTCGAATTTCCTCTTCAACCCTTTGAAGATTTGATGAAGATTTGGAGATCTACTCAAGAATATTGGATGGAGATTAATCATGAAAGATATATTTGTGAGAGGATTTGTAGACATATCACTTGATAGGTGTGAGCACATGGTTGTAACCAAATGAGACATTTGTGGATCTAGGAGAGATTTATGGATCTAAGTTATCTTAACTTTTTGTTTAAATAAGAGTTCCTCCTCCATTTCAAGGAGAGGACTCCTGGAGCATTGTGTCCAACTTATGATGGAATAAGAATCAAGCTTTATTTTCACATTAGTTTCCATTCTCTAGTTTAGATTTAGAATTCTTTAGTTTATGTGTTACTTTGTTCTTGGGATAATTGAGCTCACTCCAGATAGATCATAGTAGCATTTTCTTCTTGTTCTAATGATTTGAACAGGTTTATATGCTTTATTGTTTTTATTAGAATTATTTGATGATCTTTATTGTTGATAGGTTATTTGAAACATTACGAGAAGAGTTCCTATAAGGGAGCTAGTGTTTTCATGCCTACAACAACTAAGCCTTTTTAATTGTATTTATTTTTAATGCATGAGTGTTTACTTGATGATCTTGATTGTTGATTGGTTTTGTGAAACATCATGAGAGGACCTCATGTAAGGGAGCTAGTGTTTTCTTTCCTACAAAAACTAAGTCTTATTAAGTGGAATGAAAGAGTTAGTATTTGATTGAATTTTCTTAGATTAGTGTTAGATGCCTACTCCTGCATATATTTTGTTGGCATCATCATAAGCTTATGAGCATCCCTGGTTAATAATTAAATGAAAGAAATTTCAGCAATTCAATTACCCAACACCGATCATACCGTTTTATCATCAAATTCTTCAAAAATATCCTTCAAAAGACGAGAAACACATATATACATATGGAAAAAGTGTATAACAGCCGTCATGAAAATGATCATATCTCGGGCCCAACATTAACTCCACACCTATGACTTTGCAGGTCCCACTGCAAACAAAAAGAAGTTACCCCTCATGGCTAGGCTTGTTGAGGAGGATCGACTTTAAAAGCTTCTCCTTCTTGTTGTGTGGAATTAGCCTTGTGCCTCTTGTGCTGCTTCAATTGTGCTCTGAGGCTGTGGTTATTTTTAGTCATTTTATCAAACAACCGCTGAAGGGAGTTGACCTTTGCTTGAAGTACTGCATTGTCATGGTGAAGGTGTACATCTATTGTCTTCCTCTCTTCCAACTGTTGGAGAAGATGTTTTTCTTTTTGTAGTTGTTCTATGGTTGGGACAGAATCGGCGATTTCTGAGGAAAGATTATATGCTTTGAGGGATGTGGACAATTTATCAGTTTTAGGATCTAGAATGGGCATAGGTGAAGTAGGAGTGATGGGAGATTGGAAAGGTAAGGTAGGTTCTGATTTTGTTTTCCTTAGTGGCTCTAATCCATCCACAAAGGCTTCTCTAGGTTTCTTATGAGGTCTCTCAAGATCGGAGGACACTTGGATGGGATCTAAAGTAGGTGGAGGTTTTGCATAAGGCTTGGTTCTTGTGCTTTGGGTACTCTTCCGAAAGGGTCCTTTACCAAATCGGTTGGCTCCCCTCTTGTTTGTGGGAGTGATGGGAAAGTCTTGCTGCATTACCTCTTGGAGTTTCTTAGGTGTAGTACCAAGGGAAAGTGAAGGAATTGGGGGATCAACAATAGGATTCTTTTGGTCTTTGTTCTTGGTCTTTTTCCCCGATGAAGAAGTTGGAATATCAACAAGCTTTTTGTATTGTTTTGGCAAAGAGAGGGTTTGTGCAATGGAGTTTGTAGTTCTTGGAGAGTGAGGCTTGGATGGGGAGATAGTTTTTAGGCTAAGTGGCTTTCTGCTGATCTTAACTGTCAAGTGGGATTTTGCAAATTGGTAGATAAAAGCATCCCAATTTTTCCCCTGCTTCTCTAGTTCGGTAAGAACGAGGAGTTTGATCAAACCATGGTGGAAGAGAATATTGTGGGGGTTAGTCACATTTTTCCTCACTTGAGAGGACATCTTCTCCAAGTGTTTGAGAAAATAAAAGGGAAACTTCAAGGGTTTGTTGAACATAAAATGAGCCAACAATCTAAAATGACAATCTTTGAAGGTGGAGTATCTACCTTCACATGTAATTATCCTTGTGATGATGATGAGGGGGTTAACCAATTATGGATTTATCCACTCGTTATCATACCCTTTCGATCCTGAAATGCTCTCGAATTCGGGCTTGAATACCCTGTTGTAACTTGAGCGCGACAATTGGTGGTTTTTGAACCATCTATCTCCCATTATTGGGAGCTTTGTTGCAACAACAATTGACTCTTCTGTGACTTCAAAGGTGAGAGACCCTACATGTGCAGTCTTACCATCAAAACCAATAGTGAATTGCATAGAGAGACTGTCATCATGGCCCTGCAAGCTAGAAAGAAATGGCCCCCAACCAACATGCAAAAACACTTCCCTGCACTGTGCGAATTCTAGAATGGCAAACAAGTCTACATAGGAGGAGGGTGTGTATCTCCTGGGCATTGTGACAGAGGAAAATTTTAACCGAGCAAGGGTGTGAACAGGCCAAGAGATGGCATGGGTTTAGCACAGTCTGAGTGTGATTGGAACAGAGGGTGAATTTGGCAGAGGTTGGGCGCGATTCCTTAATGCAAGGCAGAGCAAATGGTAAGGGAAAATGAAATAATAGAGTGCCCAGCCCGATTTTGGATGCACTTAAGGTGGAGTGAGTTACACACATGTGCGCGCGGGCTGCCATGTGTGAAGAATTTGAATTCAAAGGCTCAATTTTTGGCAATGGACTGGTGCGTAATTAGATCAATGTCCAAGTCTTTTGACTTGGACATTTGATCATAACCATATGAGGCATATTTTAATCAATGCATGCAACCAATTTAATTGAACGTAATTGAATTCTAGTTACCTGGAATCTAGGAAAGTTACCGGTATTCAATTCAATGGCACTTCATTCGTCACTTCATTCGTCACTTCAAATGACATCTCATCCGACACCTCATACAGTACTTCATCTGGTACCCCTGTGTTAAGTGTATTTTCGCCTCTTATAATGGATAGCCTGCAATATTGAAGTGTTTTTTACAACCATAGTGGTTAATGAGCAGAGGCAAAGTGCTCCATGCTCACTCATTCTTCTCGCATATGACATATAGTGTCAAAAACTATAATGAACGGGTTATAACAAGCATAAAACATGTGTTGTCAAACCTACATTATGCAACTTGTAATGGAAGATAACCAATAAAGAGTGGTTTGTTAAATAATCAATGAAGAATGGTCTATTAAGCATGAGTTTGGTAATTTTATAACACACAGGAGTTAAGCATTTCAAAAATAATATGACTATCGATGTAATAACCTGTATCATGGTGATAATACAAAAATTCTTGCAAACACATATTTCTCTAGGCAATGATCATTTGCCAGCTCATGAACCCCTCCCCCATAGCTAAGTATTGTGACACCTCACAATCAAAAGTATAGGAAACTAGTTAGTATCCCCCAATAGTCGAAGATTTATAGTATGTCAAGTGTAAAGATAAAATTTCACATATTGGTCTGACGAGACAGTTAGGAGATGGCCCCACCTATAGGATAATAGATTCTATATATAGATAAGAAGAGGTAGGCAAGAGATTTTTGAGATAGTCTTAGAGTTATTTCCCAATGGAAATTTTATGTAGTTCATTAACCTTAGCTTAACCACACATACTTCATGTCATCTTTTTATGCAAGTAATTCTGGACATCAGGACAAGTTTAGATTTATTATTTATTTTTGTCAGATTTCCATCCTCACTAGGTAGAATGCCTCGTTGCCAGCAAACATGTTCAGTACTCCGACGGGTTTACCTAGTCATACCATAGGCAGATACCCACTGCCAGCAAACCTGTTCAGTATTCCAGTGGGTTAGCCTCTTAAACCCTCAGAGACTGGCCCTCCATCTTTTAAGATTTTAATATAAGATTGCTTATGCAAGAAGATGGGGGGACAACTCTGAAAACAACTTTTTTTTCTTTTTCTTTTCAATTGGGATGGTATTTATGTTAGAGGATGACTTTCTGTTATATTATTAGTTATTTTCCCGATGTAAGGGGTACTTAAGTGGACGTGGCCTATCTAAAGATATGATTTAATCAAACTATTTAGTGTGTAGTGGATGGTACCATTGAGAAAGAACATAAAGGTATCTGTAGGCTCAACTCACTTTCTTCTTTTGTAATTATTATGATGTTTCCATGACTAACTGCTAATTAGACCTCCTTGTTACTCTTTGATAAAGACACTTGACTCACTTACTCAGGTTTCTTGGAAAAATTGTACGAGAGACCTCTAGGCTTGATAGTTATGGTATCACTTCCTTATATAGTGGTGAAGAGTTTCAAGAGCAATTTCTTTAGAATGCCTTAAAAAATGATATTTTTTGCAAAAACATGGCTACTTACAGTAAGTCAATATTCATTTAATGGTTTAGCAGACACAAAATTCAAGTGTAACAATGTTTTGAAGAAATATCCTTGAAAATGTGTACTCCCGATGAAATAATTGCTTACAAAAACCTCTAGAGTTGACTTATTAACAAAATTCAAAAACTATTTACATATATACAATAGGAAATTCATAAAAAATTTCAAGAACAAGGGGGAACTTCCCCATCTACTAAGGCCAATGCCTTGTAAGCTGACATGACCTGTAGAAAATTCTCTTTGGAAATGGGCTTATGATAAAATTTAATTCTGTGTACATTTACCCCAAAGGAGACTTGTCCATCGTCAATTGTTTTAATTTTTACAGCTCCATTGTCATATACAGTGTCTACCTCGTAAGGGACAAACCAGTGGGTGTTAATTTTTCCATTGAAGGTTTTGAATCAGGAATCAAACAACAGAGCCCAATCACCAGCTTGGAAGTGCTTCTTCTTAATAATCTTGTCATGCCACTTGCTCCTCTGGTTTTGGACTAATATCGTCTGTTGGATGGAATCTTGCCTGATTTCATCCAACTCATTCAATTGTAGGGCTTGTTTTTTCTGATACTCATATAGGTTCAATCCTAACTCTGAGGAAATACAAAAGGTCCTTACTTGGAATTATATAGGTAAAAGTACTTGTTTCCTGTACACTAGATCATAAGGGGTATGCCTAGTGGTATTCCTCCAAGTAGTCTGATATGCCCACAAAGCCTCTGGGAGCCTACCAGCCCAATCCCGGTGATGTAACTGAACAGTCTTGGTCAATATGGCTTCCAGAACTTTGTTTTTGGATTCTACCTGACCATTATCTTGCGGGTGGTATGGAGAAGATTTACGGTGTTTAATCCCATATTTCTCTGTTACCTCTTTCATCAGCTTGGAAGTGAATTGAGTGCCTTGTTCAGTAACAATTTCATGAGGGACACCAAAGAAGGTAAATATGTCTTCATAGATGAATTCTACAATAGACTTCTCTGCAGCCCTAAATAGGGATTTTGCCTCTACCCATTTCGTGACATAGTCTGTACAAACCAAGATATAGTTCTTCCTACGGGACATGGGTGAAATTGGTCCTACAAAGTCGAGGGCCCATTTTTCGAAGGGTTCTATCATAACTTGGGCATGCAAAGGCATTTCTTCAGCTAACGTAGGTCTACCTATTCTTTGGCAACTATCACAACTTCTCACATACTTGGCAGCATCTTTGAAAATGCTAGGCCAATAGTAACCTGAATGTAATATCTTATATGCGGTGCATTTATCAGAGAAATGGCCACCACATGGTACATCATGACAACTTCGTAGTATTTCAGGTACCTCGTCCTCTCGGACACATCTACGAATAATCAAATTAGGACTTGTTTGAAAAAGATCATGACCAACCCAAGAGTAATTAACACTTTGTGTAATAATTCTCCGCTTTTCATGAGGTGACAAATGAGACGGTAACTTCCTAGTAGCTAGATAATTTTCCATATCGGCAAACTATGGGGTATTTGATAGAGAGGGAAAAAATATGCTCATCCGGGAAACTATCATCTACATGGATATCATCATCCTCATTTTTTATTCGGTAAAGAAAGTTAGCTACTACATTATCCTTTCCATGTCAGTGAAGCATAATGACATTAAATTCTTGCAATAACAAGAGCCACCTAGTCACTCGACCATTGGTTATAGGTTTGTTCATGAGGAACCTAATGGCGGAATGATCAGTGTGTACAATTACTTCATAACCTGTAATGTAATGACAAAACTTGTTAATAGCATGAACAACTTCCAAGAACTCTTTCTCAATGACTGTGTAGTTCAACTCGGTAGGGGACAAGTTTTTTCTTACGAAATAAATGGCATAGGACTGTTGGTCCTCTTTCTGCCCTAATACCCCTCCTATTACAGCGTTTTTCATTTTTCATGGCTTAGAGATAGGTTCATTTCTTGGCATCTGATGAGCAATTTTTCTAAGTTGTCTAAGGCTTCCTGGTAAGTGTTGCCATAGACTGTAAAGTCATCCATGTAGACCTCCAGACAATCATGAATAAGATCGTCAAATATCCCTAGTACGACTCATTGAAAAGTGGTAGGAGCATTACACAATCTGAATGGTAAGACCCTATAAGCATAGGTTCCCCAAGGACAAGTAAAGGTAGTCTTGTCCTGGTCCTCGAGTGCTATAAGAATCTAATTGTACCCGATGTACCCATCTAGAAAGGAAAAATACTTCTTTCTAGACAAGGTATCTAGAACTTGGTCAATGAAAGGAAGATGAAAGTAGTCTTTTAGAGTGGCTTTGTTGAGTTCCCGGAAATCAACACAAATTCTCCATTTCCCGGTCACTTTCTTTGGGACCACTACAAGCAGGGATACCCACTTACTATCGGAGATGGGATAGATTAATCTGAAACTTAACAACTTTTGGATTTCCTCCTTGACTATGTCTTTGAGTGCTAGGGTCATCCTTCTCTAGGGTTTCCTAACAGTTGTTACCTCCCCCTGGGTGTATATATGATGGATGCATGTGTCAAGGTGTACACCCTTCATGTCAGTGTATTCCCAGGAAAATGCTCCAGATTGTTCTTTAAGGATATCTACTAATTGTTTTTGTTGGTCTGCATCTAGCCCGAAGTTTATATGTAAAACTTTCCCTGGACTAATCTCATAGGGCATAGTATAAGACATGGCAGACTCATATATATTGAATATAAAAGATGTTGAAGACAAAATGGATGGATCCAATTGTTCTTGAAATTATTCCCCAAACATGTACTCAAATTGGGGAAAAGACTGTGGAAAATCCACACATCTGATAGCAGAAATGAACTGGTTTAGCACATTTTTGGTTGTGTGCTCCTGAAGTGCCCATGCATGGTCACTTGGAAATATGAGTTCTTCCTAGTCCTTGTTCTCATATGGACATTCAAGCCACCATAGATTCTCCATAATAGGTTGAGCTGGAGGGTAAATGGTGAGCTTCTAGATGGAGAGACCATTTGAGATGGTCATTTCTCCTTCTCTACAGCCAATAAATGCATTGGTTGTGGCTAGCCAAGGTCTTCCTAAAATAACGGGATGGCCTCTGGCAAGATCCTTTGAATGAATGACAAGGAAATCTACTGGTTATTTCCATGAGGCTAAAGTAACCATGACATCATCTAAAATCCCTTCAGGTATGACTCTAGTCTTATCTTCTAATTCCAAAATGGTTGGGTAGGCTGAAGAAGAGGTTGCAACTGTAATTGTTCCAAGGTAGTAGCGTTCATAACATTGATGGTTTCCCCTAGGTCTATGAGAGTGTTTCCGATGGAGACCTCATTAATGGTTATGGTCACTACGGGGTTTCTTGGATTCCCATATTTTTCTAGCTTTGGCTACTCTGATATGTACTCAGAGAGTCCTCCTACCAAATGTACTGTAGGAGGGTCATTTTGCTTCCTACCTAGCATCTTAATACACAATTATTTGACTACGTTACTATATATTGGAATGTCTTTAATGGCTTGAAGCAAGGGAATCTTGACACAAATATTTTTCAATTCATTCAAAATGTCAAATTCTGGTTGGGTGGTAGGTTTCTCGATTACCAATCAGGTTGGATAAGGATGGACCTTCGTAATTTCTGAAGGTTCATTTTGGGGAAGCTTGAGTTCTTGAGTTTTCAGGATAATAACATCTTCCCACCTAGTGTCATCCATGGGTTGTTTGGTGATTTTTTCTTCTTCTTATTCCTGAATGACTACTGAAGGTCTCTACCTATCTAGAACTTTTCCCGATCTTAGTTGAATTTCCTCTAATGGAACATGAGTAATAACATATGTCAGGAAGGCCTGCATCTCAACATTGTTAAGAGGTTGAGGGGTCTTATTATTGGGGTTCGACATGTGCCGGTAATAGTGTCGGTCTCGGGGAGCTTGCATTTTGATATTGTAGCGGTTGTTATTGTGGAATAGGATGTAAAGGTGGTGGAACAAAACCTAGCAAAAGATCCAAAAAGTTCGATGGGAAACGAGGATAAGGATGGTTGGACATAGGAATAGGTGGAGCTTGAGATTTTCCTAGATTGTGTCCTCCTCTCCATCCTTGAAACCAAGGATGTTGGTACTATTCGACCAGTTTTTCCAACTTGGGGGGTTCCACTATTGTTGTTGATAATAGGGTGGAACTTGGGATTGTAGATTTGGGTATGTGGGTTGGTTCCTAGGCTGCCATGGCCTCCTAGGTGCATAAGAAGACTCCTCAGAATCTCCATTCCTATAGATGGCTAATAAACCAGGAAAGGATGGAAATTTCTCAATTGAATGGTCTTCTGTGCAGAAGCCACAAACTGAAATGTTATCTAATGGGCATTCCCTTGAGGAATGCTTCCTCCTGCATCTTGGGCAATATATGCTCATTGCTGCATTTTCCTCCTCTTGTTTCTTTTTTATTTTAAGGGTGTCCAACTGGGAACCTATTCTGCTTAAGATGTTTGTCTTGAAGTTTTCTAGAAGGTTTCCTATATCTGCTCTTGTGATGCCACCTGAACTGATTGGTTTTAAGCTTCTATTGTAAGGGTCCCGAACATTCTTTCATGTTTTGGCTCTACTCCTTGAGTAATGTTTACACATTTCACATATCTCGGAAAAAGGTTTGTGAGAAATGTCACCTGATGCCATCAGGTTAAGCATATCTAGATACTCTTCTAAAATTCCCTTAAGGAAAAGAGCCCTAACTGCATCCTCTGGGAGGTCATGGTATTTTGACTTCTGGGAGATATAACCAAATCTTTCCATATAGTCTTCAAGGGTCTCATCTTCTAACTATTGGATAGTCTTCAAGGGTTTCGTCTTCTAATTGTTGGACCTTAAAGATGTCATTACGAGACTCTTTGGTCTTGCAGTGGTCCTGGTACTTCTTAAGAAAGATGTATTTCATGGATTCCCAAGACCTAATACTGGATTCTCCCAACCCCATGAACCATATTAGTGTAGAGTCTTTGAGGGTGGCAGGAAAGAGTTTTAATTTCTGGGCATCTTGCACATAGTTGTAGCTCTTTCACAAGATGTCAAATTCAAATAGGAAGGTGTCTGGATCTTCACTGTTTTTACCATAAAAGGTAGGCAGTGCTAAGAGAGGAATATTCTTCATGTTTACATTTGGAGTGGTGTCTAAAATCAGAAACCCGAAGGTAGTTTCGGTTTGGTTTCCAGTTTCTTCTTCCTCTCTGTGTCTTACATTGTTATGGTCCTCTTGATCACCCATATTGGCTTGGTTTCCAAAAAGCGAGTACCTGAGTGGTTTGATCTTTGAAGAGAACAAGGTTTCCCTTTGATGAAAAGGGTCTTCCTATTGATTGGATGTCTGGGACTCTACTCGAGCTGGTTGAGATTATCGGTGCCAAAGTTTCTGTGTCAATTTGAGAGATAATTACATTGGCTGAACTACCAAACAAAAGATTCACCTGTTCAGGGTCTATGATGTCCTCAAAGTTAGGATTTCCTGGTGGTGGTGTAAAAGCAAAGGCTATATTGTTTGGTTCTGCGAAAGGATCGAGTGGTCTTGCCTCCTATCCTAATATGATTGATGCTTCAATTTCTTTTTCTATAGTGCTCCCTGTGTTAGTCTTCTCAGAGACTATTTTAGCTCTTTGGGTTGAGCTAGCTCCTGTTTTTCGGTATTGGTCTGTGGATTTTATAACCGGAATGTTCCTTCCCCCAAAGAGATCGGAAGGAACCTTGGTTGAAAGGTCTGATTTATATTTAATGTATCTACCTTGTGGGTCTCTAGGTCTATTCATGAAAGAAACAAAAACAAAAAGGAAAAACTACCATTGGGTTTGGGGGAGCTTGCAATAGCATATGCGCAGGTTCTTAACTCGCGTCTTAAATTTCCCCCGCCACCAATCTAATACTAAGGTCTAGGAATGATCTATTTCCTAACTACTTCTTACCTTATGACAACTCCCCGACAACGATGCAAAAATGTTAGGTGATTTATATGTACTATAAAAGACACTAAACTACCCTCAATTAAATTGTCAACCCAGGGGAAGTAAACTTAGAGTTGTAGCAAAATATATGCCAAAGGTAAAAGGTTGGTAGGAGTATAATCTAACTAATGAAAGAAGCTCTCTAAGACTAATCTACTCAAGCAAATGAAAAAACCCTACTAAGCAACTTGAAGCTAGGTAACCTAAGTATTTTTGGGCCATGGATTAATGGATGGTTCTATGAAAAGCAAGTGAAAACCCTACTTTAAAGAAACTAGTTCATGACAATAAGAAAAAGAAAACTACTAAGCATATCAATAAGCAAATGACAAAAGAAAACTATCTTAACTTGCCAACCTACATTCAATGATCAACTACCCTATGAAAGCAAATAAATGAACAAGTAAGCAAAGAAACCTATCTAACCTATAAAGAAAATAGATAAGTAACCAAAGACACCTAACTAACCTACTAAAGCAAAAGAACAAGTAATCAAAGACAACTATCTATCCTACTAAAGCAAATAGACAAGTAAGCAAAGACTTCTCATTGAACAATTACCTAGCCTAAGAGGCAAGTGGAATAAATGCTTGATGCAAAACTATTTCTAATGCATGAGATGAAATTCACTTTATTGAAGGCAAGAAGGACTACCAACTAAATGCCTAATTTATGATAAACAAAACTGCTCTTAAATCTATTGAAGCAAAAGACTGACTTCCCTACAATGGCAATAAAACTATATTCTAACCTATGAAAGCAAGAAATTATATTTTCTGATCTAAAAAGCAAGAAGCTATCTTTAACCTATGAAAAACACTCAAATATAATGTTGGTGGTTGTGTGAATGCCTTCGATGGTGACATATGATATCTCGATGACACTTGACAACAAAGGACAACTCCAACGGTATAAACTCAACACTAATCTCAATGGCAAAATGGAAGGTATGTATTAAACAATCCAACGAGAATTTAGCCATGACAAAGATAATGTTAAATAACCTGCATATTCATGTATGAACCATCAAAAACATAACGAGATCATCATTATTTAACTAAGAAATTTAATTGCATTTTAGTCTATGAAAGGAAATTGCGTAAAGGAGAACTATGTTATTTCTACTCTAATCATTTAAACTATGATAAGAAAATGAGTTAGAGACATAAATTAAATTATGCTATTAAAAAGTAAATTGACAATCTACATTATCCAACAACTAAGCAAATGAAATCTATCTAAAACTGAAGTAAACAAGTTATAATTAAAACTAGAAATTATTATATTCATCCATCAAAATCCTTGTCAAAGAAACCCAAATAAAACTCTGTTTTATTCTAAAAATTATGGTGTTAACTTGATTATAAAACCATAAATTGAAGCATAGTTTAACATCTAAATGTACATGAGGTTAATATATAAACTTGGGGTTAGTATGGAGAGAGAGAGGGACTTGCAAGTCTTTTCCTAGCCTAAAAAATCAATACATGCTAACACATATCATCATCTAACCTGCAAAAGAGAAGCAAAACAATTAAGCTACAACAAATTAATTAACTAAATAAAAATATACATGTATAGGAAATAAGAAAGAGTAATTAAATTAGGAATTGCATAAGCAGACATAAGAACAATCACCAGACTGTTGCTGGCCCCCCCAACAAGTCATGGCTACCTCCTACAAGCACACCACGAACTTAACAAGGAGAATTCACCATGAAAGCTTGAAAACGTAGTTCTGGCACAATTCTGGGAATGTAAAATACCAAAACAAAGAAAAACGAATTTGTCTCTAATCTAATGTCTCTTCTACTTGGTTAACAATCTAATGACCATCCTGGCAGTATTTATAAGCTTACAAACCAAATGGTCAACCACAGGAGGGTCGAACCACCTCTAAATTCGGCAAATTACAATAAATGATGCCATAACTAACAAAACAGAGTATGCCAATAATTGCCCTCTTTGGACAACTGAAACCGAGTTGTCTTGAGCTTAGTAGCTGGAGGGGGTGATCATGAAGAAAACCCATGTGCCCTATTTTTCCAACACTGGCCGCCAATGCCATAACCGCCAACTCACCTTGAGTTTTTGTGCAATATTGGGTGCTGGATGAGTGTCGGATCGGGTACCGGAACGAGTGCTGGAACGAGTGTCAGATCAAGTGCCTGAACTGGAAACATGGTGCGTTTTGCCTTGTAACAGCAGAAAAACATGAATTAACTCTTGGAAATCATAGAAAAGATGAATTAAACTTGATTTAATCATTAAACATGAATTACACATACCTTATTCCAATCATACCATTTTATCATCAAATTCTTCAAAAATATCCTTCAAAAGACGAGAAACACATATATACATATGGCAAAAGTGTATAATATCCATCATGAAAATGATCATATCTCGGGCCCAACAATAGGCCACAAGCATCTTTCATCCTAGATCATGAGTTGAGAAATATCAAGATCCATGTACCTCTGTTTGAATTATTGAAAAATGAGCCTTTCAAAAATTCTATTATGAAGGTTCTATAGCCGCCTACTTCTATTGTAACTTCTGATGTAACTAGTTTGCAAGATGAGAACCTGACCATTACTGCGGGCCCACATATTGAGGATGTCTCTGATGCTTCTCCACCTTTCTACATATCTTTGAATTTCTATGACAAGATCCTACATAGCTATCTCATGGAGTATGGGGCCTCACAGAATGTCATGCCTAAAGTTGTCATGGAAGAAGTTGGTCTGGAGATCACCAAGCCCTACCAAGAACTTTACTCCTATGACTCCAAAAAATTCAAATGTTTGGGATTAATAAACTATCAGGTGGTTTCTTTGGCACAGTTACCCATGAAGAGTGTAGTGATGGACATCATTATGGATGACATTCCACCACGTTTGGTATGCGTTTATCCAGGATGTGTGCCAAGAAGGTTGGAGGATCATTACAAATGGACCTCACATATGCCACCATCCATTTTTTTGGGGGAGAACACATGAGGCTATACAGGGAGGTCATATTGGCATACATCATTAGTGACCATCAAAATCCAAGAAATCACCCCATTTATGTTGTTGAGGATGAGATCAGCTCATCTGTTTTTCATCTAAATGATGATGAACTTGAAATTACAGTGAGCAAATGAAAAAAATAGTCATTAACAGATCAACAGAACAAAATGTGGAAGATGTATTTTGATGGATCTTCATCAAAAGAAGGTTTTGGGGCTAGTATAGTCCTCATTTCCCCTACGTAGGAGGTCATAACACTCTCTTATAAGATGGAATTTGAGACTACTAACAAAATAGATGAGTATGAAGCTCTAGTGCTTGGATTGAGGGTTGCCAAAGACATGGCCATTGACAGTTTGGAAGTTTTTGGTGATTCTGAGATAATCATCAATCAAGTAAAGAACATCTATCAATATAAGAAACAGAGGCTCAAGAAATATAGGAATGAGGTTTGGAACCTAATCGAAAACTTCTTTTTGGCATTTAACATCTCCTTCATTCCTAGAGAGTCAAATCAGAAGGAATATTATTTGGCCTTAGCTGCAAGCACCTTCAGACCTCCCATTGGTCCAGATATCAAGTATCAGGTGGAAGTCATACATAGGATAGCCATATTAGACAACATAAAGCACTGAAAAATATTTAGTGATGATTTGGAGCTGCAGAGATTTCTATAGACCATTGAAGAATTCTCCAGTATCTCAATAGATCAAGAGGGTGAAGATGATGAATCAAAATATTAGAAAACATATCATCTGTTGAACAAAGTGGCTGGCCACAACATTGTGTAACTTAAAATGAATCACATCCCTAGGGGTCTAGTGCCACTGGAAAGGTTATTTAACAGTCATGATGTCTTGAGAGAAGCTACCATAAAAAGTCAAGAAGAGGAAGTGATGGACTGCAACATTCGTACTGTTGAAAATCCCAAAGAAGTCAAATTGTCTGAGTTGCTACCTCCAGAACAAAAATACAAGTATGTAAACCTCATGAAAATATTTCCCCATATTTTCGCATGGTTGTATGAAGATTCGAAGACATTTGACAATGATATCATCCAGCACAAGATCCCTCTGAACGTTGGTTCTAAGCCATTCAGACATAATATTAGGCAATTTAATCCCATGTTGATGTCCATAATTGAAAAAGAGTTGAAAAGAATGCTTTATGCTAGAATTATTGCTCTCTTGAGTTACTCATATTGAGTGGCCAACTTGGTACCTGTGAGGGAAAAGAGTGGGGAAATACGCTTGTGTGTTGATTTCCAAAATCTCAACAAGTAATCTCTAAAAGAAAATTACCCCCTGCCCAAGATGGACCATATTTTGCAAAGGGTAGTAGGTTCTCACATGATTTCCTTATTGGATGGGTACTCTAGTTATAACCAGATAGCAGTCAGTGAAGAAGACAAAGAAAAAACAACATTTACCACCCCATGGGGAACATTTATGTATGAAAAAATTCCCTTTGGGCTGATGAACACAGGGGACACATTTCAGAGGGCCATGGATATAGCCTTTGTGGGGGAAAAAGAAAAATTTATGGTTATATATTTGGATGACATCACCATTTTCTCCAAATCATATGAAGAACATTTAGAACACCTTGAGCAGATTTTCCAAAAATGCACAAGGTATGGAATCTCTCTGAATACTAGGAAGTCCCACTTTGCTATGAGAGAAGGAAATCTCCTAGGCCACATCATATCATCATGAGGAATAAAAATATACCCTAAGAGAGTTGATTTCATTCAAAAAATTTAAATTCCCATAAATAAGAAGGTCATTCAATCTTTTATAGGCAAGATAAATTTCTTGAGGCGCTTTGTGCCAAACTGTGATGAATTCATAAGCATATCACCAACATGCTAAAGAAATATGTTGTTATCAAGTAGTCATAGGAGGAAAAATAAACATTTCAAACGATCAAACAAGATTTGATTAAAGCCCCTGTATTAGTCAACCCTGACTATGCCAAAGAATTCTTTATCTTCTATTTCTCCTCCAAGGAAACCATTGTTGATGTGCTACTACAAAAGAATGAAGAAGGACATGAACAACCCACATCCTTTTTCAGAAAATTCCTCTAAGATGTTGAGCTGAAGTATGATATATTATAAAAATAGGCATATGTTTTGGTCAAAGCTTTAAAGGCCTTCAGGGTGTATGTATTACAGTCTAGCATAATAACCTATGTTCCTAGTAGCAATGTCAAAGAGATTTTGGTCCAGCCAGATAATGAAGGGAAGAGAGGGAAATGGATTGTCAAATTGTTGGAGTATGAGCTGCACATAAATCCCACCAATCTAATCAAGGGACAGGGACTTGCCAAATTGTTATCAGAATCAAACTGTAAGGTGTTGGAATTGCATCAGACCTTGACTCAATCTGATGCACCCATGGCACAGTCTGGACAAGAAAGCATGCAGGTATTTGAAAACTACTCTTCTTCACCTTGGTACAGAGATGTTATTTACTTTTTGCAACACCTAGAATTTCGGCCAAATTTGAAGAAGACAAGGGTCAGGTCTCTCAAATTAAAAGCTATCAAATTCTACATTTTAAATCAGAACCTATATTGGAGGGATCCTATTGGCATCCTATTAAAATGTATTGATGAAAATGAATCTAAACAAGTCACAACAGATATGCACAGGGGATTTTGTGGGGGACACCAGCATTGGAAAGCTACAACCCTCAATATCCCAAGGGTAGGGTACTACTGGACCACCCTTTTCTCAGATGTATTTACTACAGTAAGGGCATGCAATGAATGTCAAATTTTTTTAGGAAAACATAAATTACTCTCACTACCCCTGAAACCTATCACTATTAGTAACCCCTTTCAACAATGGGGATTAGATTTCATAGGTGAGATAAACCCACCCTCCAGTGGACAACACAAGTGGATTCTCACTGCCACTGACTATTTTACCAAATGGATCAAGGATGTGCCCACCAGGAATGCTACTGACAAGGTGATTATGAATTTTTTGGACATCAATATCTTTGCCAGGTTCGGCTTCCCTAGAAAGCTTATAACAAACAATGCACACGAATTCAAGTCCAAATCCATGATTGAATTATGTGGCATCCATAATATTTCTTTGACACATTCCACACCCTATGACCCTCATGGGAATGGGTTGGTCAAGTCATCAAACAAGACTCTCATCGGGATCATCAAGAAATTGTTGACTGAAAAATAAGAAATCATGGAACTCTAAACTTAAGTATGCCTTGTGGGTTGATAGTATTAGCACCAAGATATATTTGGGAACCTCACCATTTTAGCTGGTCTATGGGATAGATGCTATATTCCCTACTCAACTCGATCTACCAGTTCTAAAATTCCTACAGGAATAAATGGAGGAGCCAAATGACATCCAGAGGAGAATCTTTCAGATTATAGAGGTTCAACAAAAGAGAGAAGCACTGAATTAGATAACTGAGTCATACCAGAGAAAAATAAAATCATCTTTTGACAAGAAAACCAAAAAGGATATCTTTCAAGAAGGAGAATTGGTCCTGAGGTGGGATTCTAGAAGGGAAGAAAATTCTAACCATGGTGAGTTCGATAACCTCTGGTTTGGTCCTTTTAAGGTGGATGAGGCTCTAGAAAATAATACATTTGTATTATACAATCTAGATGATAGTGAAATTTTTGGAGGCCCAGTAAATGGGAGCTTCTTGAAACACTGTTTTGATTGAAGGACCGAGGGAAGGTCCCTCTTGTACCATAGTTTCTTTCCTTTTTGTTTGCATTTGATTAGTTATGTTGTGTGTGAATAAAGACTCCATATCCCTACAAAGGCACTAGGCTGTAGTTGCAGTTTTAAGTTCATTAAGATGCATGGTTGATAGATAGTAGCAGATATACATGGTTGATAGATAGTAGCAGATATACATGGTTGACAGATAGAAACAAAGGTAAGAGAAGGAAGGTGGGAGAAAGTTATTTAATTCCAAGGCATTGATCTACTGGTCTTAGCACCTCATCATAAAGGAAGGCCAAGTTCTCATCATAAAGGAAGGGCAACTTCTCATCATAACACCACAAATCTCCTGAACATTGAACTTTCGAATACTCACTAATCTGCGGACACATGTCCCTGACAACCAATTGATCTGAAACTAGGGGCTGACTTGTTTTGCTATGCAAGCACCCTCTACTCCATTAAAATAAACTTCAAGACCTTGCTCAATGTCTTAGTTGTGCAAGAGGATTTATGTGTCAAGTTTAGGATTCTCTTAGGTGTTTATGTGTGAGGTTTTTAAAAGTTTAAATATGTTGTCTAAATAAATACAATAGCAAACATAAGTTGCAGCAAATAATAAACAACAAACTCACAACAATAACAACATGATAAAGGAGTTCACCCCCAACTGGGCTACATCTCCTTGAGTCTCCATCAATGGACTAGGCTCTCTGGGATTAGTTTGTTTGAAATTATTTTACAATCTATTTCTCAACTCCAATGGATTTACTTACTATACCATTGGGTTCAGAATACATTAAAACCCCCAAAATGACTATTAGATCTCTGAAAACAATCATGGCTCATTCGAGCATGACCTCTTCTACTGGTGGCCTTGAGCTTCCCTGATCTTCCCTGTGGAAAAAGCACCTGTAAAAGTCCTCAAATGCCTCTGAAACCTGTTCCAATGAGTTCAAATCATATCAATTAGTCAAGAATGACTATTCAGTCACTGAAAATGGACTTTGGCTCATCTGAGCATGACCTCCTTCAATGGTGGCCCTAAGCTCCCTTGATCTCTCTGAAACTTCAAAGTAGAAAAACCTACAATATAAGTCTCCAAATTTCTTTGAAAACTATATCAATGGATTCAAAACATCCAAAAACCACTAGCTAGGTTTTTTCGACACCTCATTTGGCCAAAAAATGAAGAAGATAGGCCTACTGCCATTTTTCTCCTTCAAGCTTGTTGTCTCTGGTTCACCAATTCGCACTTCCTATGTGAGTAACTTGGATTCTAGGCATTTCCCATGCCTAAAACCAGCACAAACGTCGTTCCCATGATTGGTGCTAAACTGTCGCACTGTTAGCAGACTTAGGGCCTCAAAGGGTGGAGGTGTTGGGCGCATGGGAGCCATATGGCCACATCCCAGCGCAATTTTAGGGCTCCATTACAAGGTTGAACGTGAGATTGACAAGTGGCAGGTGCATGGAGGAGTACCATTGGAAAATCCCACGTGCAAAGTTGAGGTCACATGGTATGGCGTATACGACCGGGGGTTGGGGCAAAGCCCCAGCCCGGAGCCCGCACCAAGTGTTAACATTTAAAAACTTAAATAAACTGCTACCCATTTATATAATAAGCAACATCCCGTGGGCTAGTGGTAGCCCATACTTTGCAAAGGTGATCAACCATGGGGGAGGTCCGGGGTTCGATCCCATGGAATCCACAAAATTTTAACATACTAAAACAGGGTGCCACGTTGTAGCCCACGCCTAGGCCACGTGGCACCATACCATTTTCCAAAATGATGCCACATGTCAGCAAATGATACGACCACATCTTTACCACATCATTGCCAACTCAACACTTTTCACGTCACCTGCCATCTCATCGTACAATCATGCCACATCAGTTGTACGGACCTGCCACGTCAGTTGTACGGACTGTACAGTCAACAATTGTTTTTCCTGTTTGGAAAATCAAACGTGATATATCACTCATCCAATGTTTGTTTGAACCCATTCGAAGTGATTTGGGTTTATGAGGATGAGGCCTATGCACCTGTCCATTTTGAAGCGATTTTGAACACTTTGATTTTTGGGCTAAAATTTGACTCCTGCTCCAGATTCTGATCACCAATGGTCAGGATTTAATCCGTAGTTCGAGACTTCGGGGAATTCTCCTCCAAGTGACAAAAGGACTAAATTTTTTTGTATTGTTGAATTGCCGAACCACTCGGGAATCCAACAACTCGCCTTCTCCCAGTGATCTACGGTGTATATTCACTCCGGGATTTTAGAGATTCAGGGTTTTTACCTCCTTTTCATCAAATATTAAAAAACTATCGAAGCAAGGAAGTCCGAAGGACTTGAGGGGATAACTATTGCACTCCTTTTCCAGATCCGACGATTGTGAAGAGTTCATACCTTTCCCAAACAAATCTCATCCATTCTCCTTCCCACAAGGATATTTCTCTTTTTTGGGGGATTTAATAAGTCGCCTTCGCACTCCTTGCGCTTCAAATTCGACCAATCCCAGGTCGTAATTTACCTGAACATTTATTAAATTACGAATATTTCACCCCTTTGGCCAAATTTCCTCGAATTTTCCAAGAAATTAACAACATAAATCGAGGATATTACACAATTCCACACAATTGAATCACTTCAAATTGCTCAGACCATCCAGGCTCAGTGTTGGAAACTAGTGCTCTGATACCATATTGTAACATACCCAACCACCCAAGCTGGGTTATGCCACTTAAAATTTTCATGCTCTGATACCATATTGTAACATCCCTAGCCTTAGACCATTAGACTATGCCACATATAAATAATTTCATTCCATATAT
>JZKD02S1794623.1:173118-202967 GCA_000966675.3 Picea glauca | reverse complement strand
ACTTATCTTTGATATAAAACCACCAACTGCATGTAGACCTTCCACAATTCTTCCAGCCTTAGACCAGGATTCTCAAAACTCTCAACAGTGGGTCACCCCCGAGATGGGACTAAAATCCACCCGGGTAAAGGGATTCCTAGCTAGGATGATGTATCTAAGACATCAAGAACAACTCTATTAGGTGCGTACTTAAAATAACATCTCACAGTCTCTCATTCCCCACATGCCTGTCCTACCCTAGAAAGTGTTCCCCTTCTCTTCTCAACAATCCTTCGGCTACCTGACTTCCCTTCCAGTGCTTCAACAACATGCCAGATAGGAAGTCTCAAAGCACTATAGATGCAGTTCAACTCCCTCAGGAAATCAATTCCCAACAATTCTCTCGCTTAGAGAAAGTTTCTCACAGGACTGAAAACCCACCTTTTCAATCCAAGAGCCTGACAACCCACCTCTTGAAACCCATGGGCCTGACAACCCACTTCTTTAGTCCAACTATTAAGTCAAATAGGTATAGGCTCAAGTGAAGGCATCAATAGAATTTGGGTATGGAACAAGTGATGGAAGTAGTAGTGTTAAGGGTAGAGTGTTGGTGATAGAAGCAATGAACTTCAAATAAGGTGCAGTACTGGCTCGGGTAAGGTAAATGTGCATTGTGCATAACATAAAGCGTACAATTACTGCTCCAGGAATGCGTGCAAGAGGGAGAGGTCAAGTGATGGAGAGAATGGAGTGAACCTTGAATGGGAAGAATCCCCCACATTTACTTGCATGCGCCCTTGATGACACATGGCCTTCCAGGAGCTCGTTTTTCTCCACTTGTAATTTTTTCCCTTCCCATAAGAACTTAGGATAACATAAGCTATATATGTACCTTAGTCCTTAGGAATAATATTATACTATTCCTTTGGCATTAGGCCCTCTATCTTAGCCCCCTTTCCAAGCTCTTATCCCTCCCTTTCCCTTCCTAGTGGATTTTAGTCCCCCTTACTTTTTATCGTGGTTGGTCTATATGCAGTGATGTATTATATTAATGATATGAGTGTTTACATATACAAAAATAGGCTCACTGGCCTTTAGAATCTAGGCTCTTCGACCTAATAATCACATAGGCCTTCTGGCCTATAATAACCTGGCTCACCAGCCTATAAAAAATATTCACATTTATAACTGGGGCTCAGTCTTGGGAATGTTACATCCCCCTCCCCTTATTTATGCACTATCCTTAGTGTAATATATATACACATTTACCACCAAAATTTTAAAAACCTTAAAAAAGATGCGCATATTGTGCCCCAATAGCATCCTCGTGCTTCCAAGTTGCATCCATAGGGCCGTACCAGGTCCATTGGACCTTTACGAGTTTTATGGATCGATTCTGGAGCTGCTTGATCTTTGGTCTATTATGCACACCAGATGCACCTAAAAAGAGCCTTCTTTCTCCACCTGAATCACATTCAAAGAAATAACATGATTGAAATTAGGTATATGCTTTTTGGGCAATGATACATGGAATACATTATGAATAGACATTGATACAGGTAATGCAAGCATGTATGCTAGGCCCAATCCTCTCTAGGATTTCAAACAACCGACAATAAGGAGCTGCCAACTTTGAACAATTTCCCAACTTCAAGAAACTTTTGTTGGCCTTCACTTTCAAGAATACATGGTCACCCACTTTAAATTCCTTGTGAATTTTGTCCTTATCAACATATATTTCCTGCCTGTATTAAGCAGCCTTTAAATTCTGTTTTATTTTTGACATCTGCTCTTCCATTTTCTTGAGTAAATCTGGACCAACCATTGCTCTATCTATTGGGTTGTCCCAACTTACAGGTTTGTTGAAAATTGATGTAGGAGCATCTCCAATATCAAGTGAGCCAGCGTGGAAGTGAAGGACAACTGGACAAGCCAACACAAATTTTGAATTTCTCTTGGAGTTGATGCGCGAACATAAATGTGGCAATTTAATGAAGCACACTTGTATAATGTAAACGGACCTTGAGCGATTCGCTCTCGTCCTTAGTAGATAGAAGGCATTTAAAGTAGTTAATGCAAGTAGGTATAAATCAATTCTAGATTAGACAGTTTTAGAGCGCAAGAGGGAAACATGATATAGACACCCTCATTGTGTATTGTAACATTATCAGTAGATGAGCATAGAAGAAGCAGCATTGTTGAAGAAGAGAATGCAGAGAGCTGTGTAAGAACACCCATGTACAGATATTTGGATTAATAGAAAGAGGTTGATTCAAATTCATGGTTTTGTGTTTGTTCTCTGTGCATCGATGTTGAATGATATGCTCATGAATGTTTGCTTCCTGTTATACATTTGCTTTATATGTTGTGTATATGATTTCATGTTTGAGTTTGAAGTCTGAAAGGAAGTAGGAATGAGTTTCAATTGTTTCTCTATCTGAACAAGGGTTCCTGCAAGGAGTGCAGTCGAATGGTCCGCAAGGAGTGCGTTGACAAAGGGTTCAAATAGGGTAGCTTTCATTCTCGTTCATTCAAAAGTGTAGTTAGGCACAGGAGCTGTGCAAGGAGTGCACAAGTCGAGTGAAGCCTTAGGGTTGTGAACCTGAGCGAAGTATTGAAAGACTATTGTTGCAGGTGTGCGCAGATTCAAAGGATTTCAAATACTTGGAGGTGTTTGAAGGTTGTCGCAAGGCGTGCGCGCAAGGTTTCTTCTTTAAACCTCGACGCTGAGAGAAAAAACAGGAAGTTTGTGCTGTGGAGTGTCTAGCAAGCGTTGTAAAGTTGCGTGAGCGTGAACAAGTTTTCACAGAGGAATACTTGGTTCATTTTTTCAGAAATCATCAAGAAGGACGGACAGTTGAAATTCTCTGAGGAGAGTTTCACAAATTTCCGTGAGCCGTTAGATCTCGCGGAGGAGCAGGGGAGATACGACGAAGTATTCTCTAAAGTTTCAAAGCTTAGGAGGGGCAGGACCATAGATCCGAGCCACAAGGGCCGTTAGATTTACACGCGGATCTCCATATCGGGGTTTCGTGGATTGAAGTCCCGTAAACATTGTAACGAGAATCGCGATATTACGATACGCGATATCCCGAAAGCTAAGTGGATTTGTGTGGGCCACGGAGGAGTGAGAGAGGTGGACAGGTGAAGTCCCAAACTCGTTGCATTAGAATTCACAATATTACGAACTCCGAAGTCCCGACAGGGTTGCAGTAGCATTGAAAAGTCAAACTCGCGCATGTATCGTAGTTTCGGCATATCGGGATTCGGAGAACCAAATTTCTCGAACATCGCGACCGTCGAATTTGCGATAGGAAAAGTCCCGAAAAGGAAAAGGAAAGGCCAGCGTTGATTGTTTCGGGTTTTGGGGATTCAAGAAACCAACGCTCAACCTATTGATTTGCGAAAGCGCGAAGTTCGATCTTCCGAGTGCAAAGAGGGGATCCCGAGAGAGGTTGTTGTGGGTGCAGATTTCCCGATAGGGAAATAGAAGAGCATCAAAGTTCTTCGGGCCGTGGTAAGGAAAGACCCTGTGAGCACGTGGACCTTCCAACCTGCGGGTTGTGAGGTTGCGGCCGTGTGCGTCAGTTTGGTATCAGATCACAGAAAGGTTCTTTGCTTACTGTAGAAGAGAAAAGATAATTCACCATGCCGCCAAGGAGAAGGGACATGCAAACACCCGATCCACCAAAGGATAGGGAAATGTCGAGAAGAAGAGGCAGGCAGATGACAAATCTAGCTATGGAGAGAGAAATGCGTGATCTACGAGCCAGACTCGAAGACATGGAGACAACACAAAGACGCACAGTCAGTGCTGGGGATCTTAGTGATTCTGAGAGTGAAGTTGAGGCTGAATGTGAAGAAGAAGTTGTAGCTGAAGATGCGTCAAACAAACATTTGATCAGAGCTATTGCAAGGATGGGTGCAAGGGAAAAGATGGACATTCTATTTTATGAGGGAAACTAGGATGCAGAGGAGCTTCTAGACTGTATTAGAGATCGTTGAAGGTGGGATGTTAAGGCAGAAGACGTTGAAGGCGGAAGATCGTTGATGATGCGAAAAGTCCTTTTGACACCAGAGAAGGAGGTGGAGAGTTCAGTCCAAAGGACCATACTTTTCAGGACTGCTTGCAAGACCAAGGACAGGGTATGCAAGGTCATTGTAGATAGTGGTAGCACGGATAATCTCATTTCGACAGAGATGGTAGAGAAGTTGGAGCTGGAGACGATTGATCATCCAAGTCCATACAGAGTTTCATGGCTATAGAAAGGACACCAAGTAACTGTCACTAAACAGTGTTTAGTTGAATTTAAGATAGGAGGATATAATGATAAGATATTATGTGATGTCATTCTTATGGATGTTTGTCATCTATTGTTGGGTAGACCATGGCAATATGACAGGAATGTGATTCATGATGGGAGAATGAACACATACACCCTAGAGAAGAATGGGAGGACTCACATGTTACTTCCAATCAAGGATAAGGAGGTGAAGCCAGAAGTAAGCAACACTGTACTTCTCATGAGTGGGAAGGAACTTCTTATAGAGGTTAAGAAGAAGGAGGATCCACAGTTCATTGTGGTCAGAAAGCCTAGAATTGTTCTGACTAGCACAAGGGTAGATGATTTACCAGAAGAAGTTCAAGAACTGCTGGAAGAGTTTGCTGACATTGTAGTGGACGAATTACCTCGTTCGTTGCCACCAATCAGAAGTGTGAGTCATCATATTGATCTCATACCAAGAGCCAGTTTTCCAAACAAAGCCGCGTACAGGTTGATGTCGCAAGAGAATGAAGAAGTTAAAAGGCAAGTCCAGGAGTTGTTGGACAAAGGATTGGTCAGAGAAAGCTTGAGTCCATGTGCTGTTCCAACAGTACTCAGTCCAAAGAAAGACGGAGGCTGGAGGATGTGTACTGACTCGAGCGCGATCAACAAGATAACCATCAGGTATAGATTTCCATTACCGAGGATGGATGATCTGATGGATTTCTTGAGTGGAGCAAAGTATTTTTCAAAGATTTATTTGAAAATCGGTTATCATAAAATCCGCATGAGAGAAGGTGATGAATGGAAGACAACATTCAAAACCAACGAAGGGTTGTATGAATGGCTTGTTATGCCATTTTGCTTAACAAATGCACCAAGTACCTTCATGAGGTTGATGAACGAAGTCCTGAGGGAGTTCATCGGGAAGTTTGTCATTGTGTATTTGGATGACATACTAGTTTACAGTAAAACAGTGGCAGAACATTTGAAGCATTTGGCTACAGTGATGCAGAGGTTACAGTAGGAGAAGTTGTTGATAAACATGAAGAAATCCTCATTCATGAAGACAGAGCTCATTTACTTGGGTTTGGTTATTTCGGCAAATGAGTTGAGGATGGATCCAGATAAGGTGGACGTAATGAAGAATTGGCCATCACCGAGGAACATCTTTGAGGTGAGAAGTTTCCACGGATTGGCTAGTTTCTACCGAAAATTCATCAGGAATTTTAGTGGAATTAGCGCAGCAATGATGAATACAGTGAAGAAAAGACACAAATCTTTTCACTAAACTGAAGAAGCTGAGAAAAGTTTTAATCTGTTGAAAAGGAAGATCACGGAACAACCAGTTTTGGTGTTGCCGGATTTCCGAAAAACATTTCAAGTGAAATGCGATGCAAGCGGATTTGCAATCGGGGCGGTCTTGAGTCAGGAAGACAGGCCAATAGCATACTTCAGCGAGAAGCTGAATGAAGCGAAAGTGAAGTACTCCACTTACGATAAGGAGTTTTATTCTATCATCCAGGCATTGAAGAAATTGAGGCATTACTTAATCCCAAAAGAGTTTGTCTTATACAGTGACAATCGTGCATTATAGTTTGTGACTCAATAGGAGAAGTTGAATCAGAGGAAGTGTTTGCTGTTGCAGGAGTTCAAAGTCAAAACGTTGGGTTTTGATGATCTCAGGGACATGTACGTTGATGATCCTGATTTTAAAGAGGCATATGAAGCAACTGAGAATCCAATTCTTAGGGATAGAAGCCAATCGATAGACTACATGATCTAAAAAGGATTACTGTTTAGGGGTAATCAACTGTGCATTCTGAAATGCTCCATGAGGGAGAACTTACTGAAAGAGAAACACAGTGGAGGATTGGCAGGACACTTTGGTCATGACAAGACGTTCTCAAAATTGAACGAGTCATACTTTTGGCCGGGAATGTGAGCAGACATCAGGAGATTTTTGGACAGATGCAGAATTTGCTAGCATTCGAAGGGAAGGAAGCAGAATGCGGGGTTTTATCAACCATTGCCCATACCAGAGAGGCCATGGGATGCAATCAGCATGGATTTTTTATTGGGGTTGCCAAGAACACAAAGAGGTTTTGACTCGATCTTTGTGGTGGTGGATAGAATTTCCAAGATGGCACACTTCATTCCATGTCAGAAGACCAGTGACGCAACTCACATTGCGAATCTATTCTTCAAAGAAGTCATTCAACTTCATGGATTGCCAAGGAGTATAGTTTTGGATCGAGACACCAAATTCATAGGGAATTTTTGGAGGACCTTATGGAAGAAGCTGGGAACTAACTTGTCATTTAGTTTGGCTTATCATCCTCAGACGGATGGACAGACATAAGTGGTAAACAGAAGTCTGGGAGACTTACTGAGAAGCTTGGTGACAGAACACCACAGCTAGTGGGACAACATATTACCACAGGCATTATTTTCTTATAATGACTCGGTTAACAGGAGCACAGGGCAAAGTCCATTTCAGGTTGTCTATGGCATGCAACCGAGAGGAATTTCTGAATTGAGGGATTCAGAACAGACTGTGACTAGGAGCACTAGTGCAGAATATTTTGCAGAGGTGATGAAAGAACTTCACAGCCAGGTGAAGGAGCAATTGTAGAATTCGAGCTAGGAGTATAAATGTAGAGCAGATTAGCACAAGAGACAACTTCAGTTCGAGGTTGGTGATTTGATTATGGCACATTTGAGAAAAGAAAGGTTCCCAAGAGGGACATATAATAAGCTGAATATGAAGAAAATCGGACCATGTAAGGTCTTGAAGAAATTTGGGGCGAATGCTTACGAGATTGAATTACCCGATGGGATCATAATTTCTCTGATATTTAATATCTCGGATTTGTACCCATATAAGGCTAAGGAAATGAGGACTGGAGATGAGCAGCCAGTGATCCAATGGACAAAGTAGATGCTAGTTGCAGAAAAGCCGCAAATAGAGTGCATACTGGATAAAAGGATGAGCAAGAAGACCAGGCGGAAAGAATATTTTGAATATTTGGTCAAGTGGAAGAGCCATCCAGTTGGAGATGCCAGCTGGGAGAAGGAAGCGGAGATACAGAAGAATGGACAAATCGTGCATAAGCTCATGGATAGGAGCCCATGAAAAATTTCAAGCCAGAGAGTGTGATGCAGGAGCATCTCCAATATCAAGCGAGCCAGCGTGGAAGCGAAGGACAGCTGGACAAGCCAACACAAATTTTGAATTTCTCTTGGAGTTGATGCGCGAAAATAAATGTGGCAATTTAATGAAGCGCACTTGTATAATGTAAACGGACCTTGAGCGATTCGATCTCGTCCTTAGTAGATAGAAGGCATTTAAAGTAGTTAATGCAAGTAGGTAGAATTCAATTCTAGATTAGACAGCTTTAGAGCGCAAGAGGGAAACGAGATATAGACACCCTCATTGTGTATTGTAACATTATCAGTAGATGAGCATAGAAGAAGCAACATTGTTGAAGAAGAGCATACAGAGAGCTATGTAAGAACACCCATGTATAGATATTTGGATTAATAGAAAGAGGTTGATTCAAATTCATGGTTTTGTGTTTGTTCTCTGTGCATCGATGTTGAATGATATGCTCATGAATGTTTGCTTCCTGTTAAACATTTGCTTTATATGTTGTGTATATGATTTCATGTTTGAGTTTGAAGTCCGAAAGGAAGTAGGAATGAGTTTCAATTGTTTCTCTATCTGAACAAGGGTTCCTGCAAGGAGTGCATTGAAAAAGGGTTCAGATAGGGTAGCTCTCGTTCTCGTTCATTCAAAAGTGCAGTTAGGCACAGGAGCCGTGCAAGGAGTGTGCAGGTCGAGTGAAGCCTCAGGGTTGCGAACCTGAGCGAAGTATTGAAAGACTGCTGCTGCAGGTGTGCACAGAGTCAAAGGATTTCAAACACTTTGAGGTGTTTGAAGGTTGTCGCAAGGAGTGCGCGCAAGGTTTCTTCTTTAAACCTCGACGATGAGAGAAAGCACAGGAAGTTTGTGTCATGGAGTATCTAGCAAGCATTGTAAAGTTGCATGTGGGTGAACAAGTTTTCACGGAGGAATACTTGGTTCATTTTTTCAGAAATCATCAGGAAGGATGGACGGTTGAAATTCTCTGAGGAGAGTTTCACAAATTTCCATGAGCCATTAGATCTCTCAGAGGAGCAGGGGAGATACGGTGAAGTATTCTCTAAAGGTTCAAAGCTAAGGAGGGGAAGGACCATAGATCCGAGCCACAAGGGCCGTTAGATTTACATGCGGATCTCCATATTAGGGTTTCGTGGATTGAAGTCCCATAAACATTGTAACCAGAATTGCGATATTCTGATACGCGATATCCCGAAAGCTAAGTGGATTTGTGTGGGCCACAGAGGAGTGAGAGAGGTGGACAGGTGAAGTCCCAAACTCATTGCATTAGAATTCACGATATTGCGAACTCCGAAGTCCCAACAGGGTTTCAGTAGCGTTGAAAAGTCAAACTGACACATGTATCGGAGTTTCGGCATATTGGGATTCGGAGAACCAAGTTTCTCAAACATCACGACCGCCGAATACGCAATAGGAAAAGTCCCGAAAAGGAAAAGGAAAGCCAACGTTGACTGTTTCAGGTTTCGGGGATTCAAGAAACCAATGCTCGACCTACGGATTTGCGAAAGCGCGAAGTCCGATCTCTCGAGTGCAAAGAGGGGATCCCGAGAGAGGTTGTTGTGGGTGCAGATTTCCCGATAGGGAAATAGAAGAGCGCCAGAGTTCTTCGGGCCATGGTAAGGAAAGATCCTGTGAGCACGCGGACCTTCCGACCTACGGGTTGTGAGGTTGCGGCCGTGTGTGTCAAAAATTCTTCCATAAAGTACCTCAAATGGGCTCATCTTTAGAGATTCTTGGTAACCATTATTATAAACAAACTCTACCAAGTGTAGGAATTCTTCCCATTTTGATGGTTTATCCATCACATAAATCCTCAACATATCCTCAATCACTTGATTCACCCTCTCTATTTGTCCATCAGATTTTGGATGATAAGTTGTACGAAAATTAAGATTTGTTCCAAATTCTTTAAATAATCCTTTCCAGAAATTTGATGTAAATTTTTTATCTCTGTCACACACAATTGTCTTGGGTATACCATGCAGTCGAGCAATTTATCTCATATAAATATCAACAACGTTGGTTTATTTGTGAGTGAGCTTCACTGGAATAAAATGGGCATCTTTGGTAAGCTTATCCACCACTACCATGATAGAATCTTGCTACTTGTTTGTTCTGGGTAGTTTGGTGATGAAATCCATTGTTACAACTTCCCATTTCCACTCAAGAATGGGTAATGGTTGTATCAAACTAGCTGGGTGTCTATGCTCAGCCTTGACCTTTTGACATTCTAAACAATTGGCAATACACTCAACAACTTCCTTCTTCATGCCTGGTCAATAATATTGGCTCTCGACAGCTGCAATAGATTTTTGATACCCTGGGTGCCCAACATAAGGTACATTATGCATTTCTATGAATATCAGATTTTTCAATTCCTGAGAATTTGGTACATAAATTATGCCTCTATACATGAGAATTTCATCATTTCCTAGCTTGTAGTCTTCAATTTTCTGCTGCAAAATACCTTGTTGTAACTTTGTTATTATTTCCATGTATTGCAAATCTAGTTTTGTACCCTCTAAGATTCTAGATTTCAAATCTAATTGGTACATGCTAATGGATATAGCATGCAAATCATTCACTCTTCTACTTAGTGTATCAACCACCTTGTTCTCTTTCTCTTTGATATGCTTTATATCAAAGTCATATTCACTAAGAAATTCTAACCACCTACTTTGTCTGACATTTAGAGTTGGATGTTCAAATAAATATTTGAGACCATTATGGTTTTTCCTTGTTGGCCCTTGACCAAGTTTTGGGAGATACTTGGTCATATTTGACCGTTTTTGGGACTTCGATGCCCTATCAAAGGAAGCACGCAATACGAAGCAGAGATCATGGGATCGCGGCCCACTTTGGGTCCTTTTTGGGTTTTTGGGAATATGTAACGGGAAAGGGATGTCGGCCCATGGGTTTACCCACGTTTAGGCCCACTTTTGTAATGTATAAATAGATATTTAGGCGATGTAAGTAAAAGAAGCATGTGGTGACGAAGATTGGCCAAGGGCTTAGTGCTATAATTGATTTATGTGATTGACTTGCAGAGTTGAGTGCAAGTGTTGTAAGTGTCGAGTGCACAGATTGTAAGGAGGCTCTATGCTAGATCTACTCGGGGAAGGAGGATCTGGCGAGGTGCACGCAGATCTCCTATCCTATGCAGAGTAGTGTTTTGATAGCTCTGTGTTGTAACCTGACTGATTGAAGCTAATAAAGAAGAAGAGTTGGTGGGTGTAGCCCTAGGGTGGGGGTGAACCATGTAAATACTGTGTGTTATGCTTTGTGCTTATTCTTAGATGTTTTGTATTGCTAAGTGCTTAGATTATATTGGATAGATCTATTCTTGCTTTGTTCTTCTGAGATGTGAATGAATGTTAGATCTGATATATATGAATATGCTTAGTGTTGATCTACTGGATCTGATCTGTTTTATTGTTGCTAAGTGATGAAATACCTTAGATCTAAGTGAATACTGCGATGCTCTGTACTTTCTGTGAAGTATAATAAGGAATGTATATTGATGAATGACCTATGATAAGTTCTTGCCAAGTGTTGTAATCACAGAGTTGTGTCCCAGCTAAGGTTGCAGACACCTGAGTCTTGTAACCACCCCTGCCTCTACCTCAGGTGAGACTACATATGCTTCACAGGTGTTGTCGAAAGGGTCGGTAGTTAGGGTTTTGTTGGTGCGTTGTTGTAGCGTTGAACCCCGGGTCTACCCCCATGCCAACAAATGGTTCCATTGTCGGGACGTGAAACTGTGATTGCTGGGAACTAAGGAAAGAAAAGCTTTGTGCAAAGATTTGATCTAGAAACCGTGAAAACTCTGTGCGTAGATCCGTGCCCTAGTGTGCAGTATTATACTGGTCTATAAACTCTGTGTTGAAAGGAAGAAGTACTATCTAAAAGAAATAAGGCCAGATCTGAAGAAAAGAAGAAAGATCTAAATGATTTGTGCTCTAAGAAAGGTAAAAGTAGAAGTTTCTAAGGAAAAAAGGTGAGATCTACAGAAAAGAGGTAAGATCTGTAAGCTCGGTGCTCTGATAAAGGTAAGAATAGTTAAAAGTTCATAGATCTGAAAGCTTTGTGCTCTGTAGAAGTAATATAAGTGGAAATTTTGTTTCTAAAAGTATGGATCTAGGTATGTTTAATAGAGTATCTCCTAGTTTGGAAACTAGGCCCTTAATAGATGAAAGAAAGTTTGATATGAATAGATCTGATAGATATGTTATACCTATGCATAGAAAGAATGTTTGGACTAACAAGTGGATGCAGGATCCTCGAAAGAATCTTTTGCAGGCTAGCTACCATGACCCTAGTGTGCAGTACAAAATAAGTTGGGGATCATTTAAAAGAAAGAGAGGATTAACCCTTTGTTGCAGTTGTAGAAGACCGGGACATCTTGCTAAGGAATGCCCTCGTGGAAAACCTAGTTGTCTCTGTTGCAAATATTTAGACCATGAAGTGTTGGATTTCCCTAGAATGATTGCTAAAATTGAAGGCATGAATCTGAAAGAAGAAAACCCTAAGGTAGATCCAGAAATAGCAGAACCCTAGAGAGAATCAGACAAGATATTACAGATACAAGACACCTTGAATGACCACTGACATGTTATATTATCAAAGGTCTTTAACAAGAAAGAATGCATTGAGGTAAGAATAGGAGACTTCGACATTGACTTTGTTCTGGATGAGGAAACACAGGTGAATGTTATGATAGAAAGACTTGGGAATCTATAGGAAGGCCTGCTATTACCCCTTAATTAATTGGAATAGGGTTATTCAGAGGGAAACTGATAAACCTATGTGGAAGGCTCACTCAGATATATATGAATGTTAATGGAACTTCTACAGAAGAAGATTTTGAGATTATCAAATTTATTGAGGACAACGCCCCGTTTACTATGCTACTTGGAAGACCTTGGATTGAAAGAGATCAAGCCAGGAAGAGGGAAAAAGAAAAGGTTTTAGAACAACAGAGACACAAGTTAAAAGATTTCATGACCAGAAGGATCGCATAGTTTATTAAAGAACAAGAGGACAAATCGAAGCTACTTAGTGCTAGAAGCCCAGATGTCAAAGCTGCAAAAGCATTAGGGGACTCACAAAAGATTGGAGTAAAACTTATACAATACGGTAATCTCAATATATTACTACTTTATTAATGTATTAGTACTATAACTTATACATTACATTATTCATGTATCAATTAATTTATGTGTTACTTAATACACTAATGTAAATTAATACTTCAATTTATATATTACATCAATCCATTAATGTATAATTACATTATTAATGTATTAATACTTTAATTTATACATTACAATAATGTCAATATATTACTACTTTATTAGTGTATTAATAATTTATTAATGTATTTATTAATGCATTTAATGTATTTATTGAAGTATTTAATATATTATTATCGAATCAATCAATTAATATGTTACATTATACATTAATGTAAATTATTATTTTAATTTATATATTGCATGTATACATTATTATTTTAATTATATATTAAATTAATATAATAACTAATTAATACATTAATTATGTATTAATGCATTAATGGTCATTCTCAAAGCATGTTAGTTGTCAACTAGCAACAACCACTTTATAAAAGTGGTTGATATACACCGATCGACGCCATTTTTCACCATTCCAAAACTAACGACATCAATCAACTTATATTAACCACTTTTATAAAGTGGTTGTTGCTAGTTATTCATATTTCGCCCAAGATTTTGAAACGTACAGTACATTAGATTTGGATTTGGTTATCGATCTTAATGTCACCTGCTAACAACGTCGTCGTCAAAGTACATTTGTAAGGGAGCTTATAATTATTCTTTTTGCAGAATATATCAATGTCTCCATGTTTGTAAGTTCTCAAACAATATTGGTGAGCACGAGCAATATCGATGGTAGCAGCAAGATGGAAATGACAGAGGAGATATGGAAGAGATTAACAAAATAAATGTTAATTGAAATTCTGGAAAGACTTCCTATGAAATGCATTGTGATCTTTCGTGCAGTTTGCAAAAGTTGGAAGGAAATGTTTCAATCCTTGACATTCAGAAGGCTAGTGGCCATGTTAGTGGTTTCCTCTACCCAGGAATTTCTCATTGTTCAGGGAAAGAAACAATTGACCTTTGTTGATTCATCTCAGCCATTTTACGTCAAGAACTTATGCATCAACACAAAAAGTGGCTACAAATTTCACAGTCTCTTTGTGGATTTTCTTCCAAGCCATGTTATTGTGGTGGCCGATTACAAGAGCATACTTTGTTGTTGGAGTGGAAAAGATGAAATTTACTTATGCAATCCTGTCACCCAAACCTGGATAGAAGTTCATGAGCGTGTTGAACATACAAGGTGGGATTTCATTAGTCTAGTTTTCGATACATCCACTGCACGTTTTACCCTCATCATGGGAAAGAATTCTATAGTAGATATTACGGGGTTTGAGATGTGTAATTCCCTCAGGAAAGGATTGATAAGAAAAGGAAGGAAATCTACATCAAAAAATTCTATAGTGGTGGAGATGTACGATTCCAAGACTAATAATTGCACTCAATTAGAAACAATTGTGGACAATCTAATTCGACCTCAAGGGGAGGGAATATATTCAAATGGAAAATTTTATTGGTTAAATAAATTATATGAGGCAGATTGTTTGAGCATAGTTGCATTCAATGGGGACCAGAAACAATGGAACGTAATCAACGACCCACAAAACATAAGTGTTGATATCTTCTCACAAAGTCTTGGTGCTGCATTTGTTACTAGTTGTGAAGGGCGTATAGTTTTAGTTTGTACAGGTCACATTTCTTTATGGAAACTAACTATAGATGAAGCAGCTGGAGAGAAATGGTCTCCACTTGAAACAGTGGATGATGGGCACAGATTGAGGAGCCTCATGTTTTGCATGGACATGGCAGTGAATCACAATGGTTGTGTTTTAGTCTTTCTACCAATGACGAATGCCTTTGCAGTTTGGAGCGAGGAAGCAAATATATTGTAGAAGATAGTGTTTGGGCAACTAGATGACTTTTCAGATTATTTACAGTCTCATATTTCATTGCATACCTTCCAAGTAAACAATATTTTCTATCCGTAGTATACATAGTGATGTTTGTTGTTTATTTGAGTTGTGTTAACGCCTACATTTTTTTGTCTCCCATCCGGAGCTTATTCAAAGGTTTTTATGTATCTCAACAAGAACGTGGTAGATAATATAGTTTTTGTAAATGTTCTAAACTCTTGTTAGGAGGGTTGTTAGAACTGTGAAATGATATGTGTGTTTCGTTGGAACTTAAGGAGACTTTTATCTCATGCATCTATGTTGGTCAAAACTGTCTTAAATTGAAACAGAAAGAGATGTGCCATTTTGGACAAAACTGTCTTAAATTGAAACAGAAACAGTTGTGCCATTTTGAATTAGAGATTAGAATCACTTTTGCAGTAATATATTCAATTGATATTCCTATTTTGTTTGTATCTATTCTTTGTTGTAAGCTTATAATCTTAGGTGAAGAAATATGGTTGAATAGAATAGCATAACTTAGGCAGTCTGCTTTTGGGAGGTGTTTGTGGACAGATTTCAACATCAGAGTAAGCAAAATTTCGCATACTTCTTGACCTCGATTTAAACCATGAGATACAATAATATCATATAGACTTTTCTTTGACGGTATTTTAGACTAGGGAAAACCAATATTATTTTACCGAATTTTATATTTTTAAGACTGAAATTTTGGTTTTTGAAAAATGTATTGGTCTCTTGTTCATGTAATCATGATCATATTCATTGCACTTTTACTGAACGCAATATTTTTGGGGAAAATTGTTTTTTTATTATATTTTCTGTATGATTTGGTAAGATATTTAAAGAATGGTAAAGTTATGCATTTTAATTATGGCAATTGTAGGGTTGTTTCAGTTCAATTTATTTATATTCTCTTTAGGTTAAAATTTAAATTTCATGTACTTCAAACTAATCCATCTCTGCAACCCTAGCTCGTCACCTCCCCACTTCGACCCCCTCTCTCGGCCTTTCCATTTCTTCATTGGTCCCTGACCCGGATCCTCCCCCAAACTTCCTCGACAAAGTCATATCTTTTAATGTGCTTGTGGGTTCGTTGGGAAACCCCCCCCATGCTCCCCAACACCTCCCAATTCATGAAAAAATTGGAGAAGATCCCTGAAGTGACGATCTTGTGTATTGCAGTGAGAAGAAAGTCTCTTTCCTTTGCCTCCAGAGCACTTGTAGGTCAGTTCATGGGGTTATGGCCTTCACCTCATCAGATCGATCTTTGGATTGAGCAGAAATAACATCCATTGGTAGAGGGACGCATGAATCACTTCTTTCATGGTAAGGGCTTCTATATTTTTTATTTTGAGCACAAAGAAGATAGAGATCTCATTTTTAGAAATGGTCCTTACTTCTTTGGCCCAAGAGGGTTATACCTAAATAAATGGACTCCATATTTTGACCCAGAAAATGGCATTCCCTCAGTTGTCCCGGTTTGGGTAAGACTTCCCCACTTTCCTTTTCACTGCTAGGGTGACAAAGTTCTAAAAACTATACGTGACCCTTTGGGAAAATTCATTGATAGGGTTGAACCTAAAACTAGTATGTACTCCTCTTCTAGGATTTGTGTTTAATTAGATCTAGAAAAAGGGCTCTTGGAGGCAATCAAGTTAAATTTAGATTACTGGACCTACATTTAGAAGCTAGATTATGATCAGATCATGTTCAAATGTAATTCATGTCACGAATATGGTCATTTTTCTAAAAATTGTCCCAGTAAAAAACAAACTCAAGAAGCTGATGCAACACAACAAGAGGAAGGTTCGCAGCAGGTTAGAAAGAAAGATAATAATGGTAAAGGATCAAGATCCATCCCTGGGTCCTCGGGATCTATCCCCAATTCGGGGCCCTCTCGTAAAAACCCTCCTCCCAAATCCCCCACTGAAAAAGCCACTCCCAACCCCTCCAACACCCCCCTCTTTCCCAACCAAAATTCCTTTGAATTGCTTGGCGAAACCTCATCAAAGAAAAACCCTCCTAGAGCGTCTGTGTTGGACTCTATCTCCTTTTCTGTCCCAGCTATAGACAGAATAATAGAAGATTCAGACAAAGACGAGCCTTCCAAGGAAGACACACAAGAGGTGGAGCAACAAGTAAATGAAGAACCCCCCTTAAAAGCACAATACAACCAGGAAGTGGAGGAAGGAGAAATCCCACCAGAAAAACCTAGAAATTCGAGTCAAATATCAAATAAAAAAGTCAGAGAAGAAACAACATCAAAAGAAAAGCCACAAGGAAAACAACAATCTATAGAAAAATCCATGCATACTTCAACATGAAAAGGAGGAACTAAAGGATTGGACTTCCCGACTTATGCCAGTCAGACCTCTTCCACCCCCTGTAAATGCATCTTCTTTCCTGGAACTATAGGGCTTTGGCAAAAAATTCAAAGTTGAATCCCTAAGAGATCTCAAAACTATGGCCAACCCCTTAGTAATCCTCCTTCAGGAGACCAAAATGGAGGTGTCAATCATTCTAGAAACGAAAAAAAAGGTTTTCAAAACCATTTTTGTATCAACTGTAAGCTCTGAAGGATCCTGCGGCATAGAAACTCTCTGGGACGATCAAATGTGGACTCTCGAGGTAACTATAGAAACTCAAAGTTAGCTTCTAATAGTTCTTAAAAATAAGGATAATAGTAATATCATCTCAGTAATCAATGTCTATATGCCCAACTCCTACAAGGACAAAATAGCTTGTTGGAACTCCCTTTCCATGCTAAAAAACACCATTGATCTCTCCTCTTGCATAATAGGTGGATATTTCAATACTCACCTCAATTCAGGGGAAAAAAAAGGAGGCAGTAAAATTAGAGACCCCTTCTCTGAAAATCTAATTGATTTAATCACAGATTGGGATCTGCAAGATGCCAAACCGTCCAAAGGAAAGTATACTTGGAACAATAGATGATCTAGCCACTGCCATATAGCATCTCTTCTAGATCGCTTCCTCGTCAACAATAATTATCTTCTCTCCCCTCAAGACATTTCCTCTCATATCCTTCCTTTTGTTGTTTCTAGTCATAATCCAATCTCCCTAAACTTCAAAAACCCTCAAAATTTTGGTCCTCTCCCCTTCTTCTTTAACCCTCTCTGGATCGAAAACCCTGCTACCCCTCTAATTATTCAAAATTCATGGTCCACCCCCTTCTCTAGGTCCCTTAATTATATTTGGGAAAGTAATATTAAGGTGGTCAAAATAGCTCTCAAAGATTGGGTGAAAATTTCCTTTATCCCACCACAACAAGAAAGGCAAGAAAGGATAGATGAACTCATGAAAGTTCAACTTTGGTTAGAAGAAGAGACAGACACTAAATCACTTCTAAATCAAGAAAATGAAGCTCATCAACAACTTCATCGCTCCTTACGCAGAGTAGAAGAACACTGGAGACTGAAATCCAAAATCCTCTAGATAAAAGTGGCAGACTCAAACACATCTTACTTCCACAAACAAGCTTAGACTCAGACGAAAAAAAAAAACAGTTACCTCCATTCTTTCAAATACTGGTCAACAAGTCGATACTTTTGATCGATTTAAATAAGAGGCCTTCCATCACTTCAATAACTTATATCAGCAACCAAGCAATGAAGGAACAAATGAAGAAGTTCTAGACATGCTAGCCAATATTACAAGCATAGTCTCTGCACTTGAAAACAATCAATTAATCAGGGAGATAACAAAAGAAGAAATAGTCAAAGTAGTTTGGGTCATGGACTAGGACAAATATCCTGGACCTGGCGGATTTCGAATCATATGTTATCGTTCTTTTTGGGCCATCATCAAACGATATTTAAAGAAAACGCTGAACTACACCCTCCAAAAGCAGAAAATTGGAGTTGTATACAATCTCCACTTTCCTAGATCTTATTCCCAAAGACTCCAACCCATCCAATTTCTCTCGTTTCTGCCCCATATCCCTATGTAATTCCTCTTGTAAAATCCTTACCAAGATCATTCCAAATCGTCTAAATACCTTGCTTTCAAAACTAATCTCAAAAACTCAAGGTGGTTTTCTAAAGGACAAACAAATACAGACAATATCGTGCTTGTACAAGAGACCATACACTCCAACAAAAAAATAAAATCTACATGAATGGTCGTCAAACTTGATATGGTGAATGCTTTCGATCGTTTCAAACATTATTTCTTGTTCTCAGTCCTCAAAGGTTATGGGTTTTCTGAAAATTTCATCAGTTGGATCAGAGCTTGCATCAACTCTCCTTGGATCTCTCCCTTAATAAATGGGCGACCTTCACAATTTTTCAAGGACAACATAAAAAAATTTCAAGGATGCCCCCTTTCCCCCTTCCTATACATTCTTCTAGCTGATTCTCTTAGCCGAAAACTAGAAGATGAAAGAAGAAAAGGTAGACTCTCGGGGCTACTTATTATGAGAGGGGTCAAGGAAATAAACCACTCTCAGTTTGCAGACGACACACTACTCTTGGGGGAGGCCACTGTAAACATTTCTATCCGCTTTTAGAAAAATCTTGGCTCCTTTCTCTCGGCTTCTGGAGGAAAGTTGAATTAAGCTAAATGCATGATCTACGGGTGGAACGTCCCAGGTCACATCAAAGAGAAAATTGCTAGAATTTTTGAAATTCCTATCATCACCACCTGGAACTATTTCAAATGTTTAGGAATTCCAATCTTTATAAACTCTTATGGAACCTCGACCTGGTAGGAAGTAATTGACAAAATTCTCGCAAAAATTCAAAGTTGGGGAGGTCATTGGTTGAATCCATCTAGGAAATCAGTGCTCCTCAAATCTGTACTCTCCTCACTCTCTATTTTTCATTTTTCTGGTATTCTAGCCCCAAAAGGCACTCTGGAAAACATTTCTAGAGCACTTTGTAGTTTCCTTTGGGCCGGAGGGAAAACAAATACCAAAACATTCCACCTTATTCATTGGAAACAAGTCTGTCAACCTCTCAACAAAGGTGCACTTGCTATCACGGATCCAATTCTAATGAACACTTCTTTGGGAGAAAATATTGCTTGGCATCTAATCACAGGAACTACATATTGGTGGAAAACAACTCTAATATCCAAGTATTTCAACTCCTCAAGGTTACATTGTCTTGATGCCCCCACTTCCCCTCTCCATGGTTCTCCTATTTGGCGTCTCCTAAAAAATGTCTTCCCCTTATCAAATCAAATATCTCCTAGGCCCCAGGAAACGAAGAATGCATAAACGTTTGGACCAACTGTATCTTGGATATCGACCCTTTGAATAGTCAAGAATCTCTCCGCCCTCTAAAATACTGATGCATCTCAGTGGGTCTCTTCCTTCTCAAGGATTTATGCCATTGGGACTATGATGGGGAGTGGACAAATTGAAAACCGTCGAGCACTCCTGATCATATTAGACCTTTAATTTCCAAATTTTTCAATAATTTAGCCAGATGCGCTCCCTCCCATCAATCCCTACCCGACTCCCGTAGCTGGGGTTCAATTTTGTTTTGTCAAATCCGGTTATTCGCTCTTGCAATCTGAAAACCAGGGACCCCCAACATCCAAAATCTAGAAACAAAATGTGGCCTGATCCCTCGCTTCCTAAAGTAAACATTTTATGTTTGTTGTTGGTTCATGGTAAAATTATAAAAACAGGAAACCTTCAAAAAACGTGGAATTCAAGGTCCCTCAGGTTGCCCCTTTTTCCTCTCAATGTCCGACTCTAATTCCCATCTTTTCCTTGCATGCACCTTCTCTTCCCAAGTTTGGAATCTTATTTGCCTCACTCTTTCTCTTCCCCCCCTCACTCAGAGAACTGGAACGATCTTTTCATATCTTGAAAACAAAGATATGTTGGCAGCTTAAAAAAAAAGAAACAATTCACTCTCCTCTGGAGACAAGTCTCCAAATTCGTATGTTGGGAACTTTGGCTTGCTTGTAATCAAGCCATTTTTCGTGAAAAGATTTCTCCTTTGCAGCTCATATTTGCTAAAGTATGTGGATTAGTCTCTAAATTATTCACGACCAAAGTAATTAGATTTGACACGATAGGCACCCTGGAACAGAGTGAAGCAGATTGGATCAAATACATTCTAGGACCCTCTTCCACAACCCTCCCCTCACCCCCGCAATGAGAAATTAAAAGGAAATACTAGCAACTTCATCTCTATGACAATGACTTTCCTCAATGGAAAAAACAACAATCCTCTTCATTGCTTTTCTTTGATGGAGCTACAACAAGTAATCTAGGGGCAACAGGTGCGGGGGGAGTGATCTTCGACTCTGATGGACAAAAGATTGCAGATTTTTCCTGGGGTTTAGGGAAGACAACTAGTAATAAAGCATAAAGTCTTTTTTCTTACATGGGACTCCAAATTGCACACTCAAGAAACATCCAAGCCGTCACTATGCTTGGAGATTATGAAATAGTTACAAGGGAACTCCTTGAAATCTCAACCTCTACCACTCAACTCTCTAGTGGTCTTCCCACACGAATTAAATATTTGAAATGAAATTTTCCCAAAATAAATTTGTTTCATATCCTCCGCTCTCAGAATAAATAAGATGATCGATTATCTAAGTCAACAAAATCCATAGAACAAGGCCAAATCCATATCAACCAAATTTCCTCGCATGCTTGCTCCCTTAAAATTCACTAGTTACGTTGACTTCTCTTCACAATTTTGGTCCTATCCTTTTTAAACTCTAGCTTAGACCTACCCTCCTCCCTTTCTCCGTCCCCCTGACTACCCCTTTCTCCTCCCTACCCCCTCCCCTCATCACTTCCCCCCCTCCAACCCTCCCCCCTCGTGGGACCCCTCCTTCCCCCCACTCTCATATGGGCCCCCCTCTCGGCATGCGACTCCTTCCTCCTGTCTACGTGTCTCCCCTCATCCTCCCCATGCCACCCCATCCGCCTCCTTTTCCCCCTATTAAACTCTTGGCTCTTCACTCATACTTCAGGCACGCGAAAGAACGAACAAACTCTCAACTCAGAGAATTTCAAATGGAAAATCAGTGGTTGCGGGAGGAAGTAGCTAATTTGCAGGGTCAATTGCACAAGCAAGAACTCATGCACAACCAAGAGTTATAAATTCCACTTTGAGGGATCAATAGAAATACAAGGCAAATGGGAGAAATGGCACAACAACTGGTAAATCCTTTAAATCATCCTCAGTACCCAGTGAATTCTAATGACTCAGTTGGGTCAAGGATTCCTTCAACCTTCCACTCAGTAGCAAGCAATGAACACACTTTGGCTCCTCCTGCGCGAGCATTAGTTCTAGTTTGGTCAAATCCAGCAAAAGGAATTCACCACCCAAAGGCTAATTCAACAAATCCTCAAGAGGATCCAACAATTTTCCAAAATCATTAAACAATTTTTTTTGATGAATTGCAATTTTTTATTAATTTTGTACACTTAAATTCCACTACTCTGCCTTATGTCTCTTGGGGAAGCTTTTTCTCCTTTTTTTAATATAAAATCTCAACCATTTCTGTTTAAAAAAAAAAAAAAAAAATCTTATACATATGGCATGGCATACTTTATGATGATTATTTCAAAGTCTTTCAACTTAATTATACTCTATAAAAATATATTAGTCCTCATATGAATTGAACCATAAAATTCTAGACACGACTAGCATGGTAAAAACCTCTAAAATTTCATATAAAATACATTGAATTACTCAAAAATATGTTACCTCATAGATTTATATAATTTGCCTGCCAAACTGATTGTAGAATTTGAATTGTATTTCCAATTTATACTTCTTGCATATTATTTTTCTTATTTGAATTGTATTTCCAATTTCTACTTCTTAAATAATTTTATTTTTCTTATTTTACTTTCCTTAATATAGAAAACTCAATTAATGTAATTTTGAAAAATATTAATGTGTTTTTTGTTTTTTAATTTTTATAATTTTAAAAACAATAAAATTTATTATGTAATTAATTTATTAGAGAATTTAGGTTGATTTTTCATCCTTATTAAGAGACAATCATGTCATCTTAAATGATTTATTTGTAGTAAGAAGTTAAACCTCCACTTTCTTTATGCCTTGAGGAAAACCATATCATTTTAAATGACTCTTTTGTAGTAAAGAGATAAAACTCCATTTTTCAGATGTCTTGATCTTGTGTTGATAACTTATTATTATAGAAAAACTAATTCTTAACTAATAAAAACATTTTAAAATTTTACTATAATCATTTTAAAATATTAATATATATCTTTTGCAAGTTATAATATTTATAATATTTAATATCTAAACAATTTTATTTTTAAATTTAATATTTTCATATTTTCTAAATTTATTATTAAATATGTTCCTTTCTTACAATCTAAAAATATTCTATATTTTATAAAATATATTTAATAATTATAAATTTAATAATTAATTAATGTAATCTTAGTGATTAAGAAACAAGCTAAATCTCTCTTATGCATCATTCTCCATATATCTTGAGTTTTTTTTCAGCATCCTATATATATTGGCAATGATTAAGAGGAGATTACTCTCTACTAATTACTTTGTTTTCATGAACTAAAATATTACAAATATATGTGGGATACATGTTTTGAAAATGTGAGTTTTGGTGTTTGTGTAAATTGTATATTATAAGAGAAAATATTTTTTGATCTTCAAATTTGTTATAATCATCAATTTTACATTTTTTTGGGTCCATAGTGTGCATCTTATTATTTTATTAAGAAAGTTGTGGGATTTTATTCTTATTTTTGCAATTTTTGTTTTTTAGTTGAAGTTAATAATTATGGAGATATAATTTTGATATTTTATGTTAGATTTAATTGCTTCTTTGCAAGAAATTAACATTTTCTCATTATCAATCCCATTATTACAATTCCTCTTTAAATTGAGTTATGATAGTACTATTAATTGTATTGATATTGTAAAGGGCATCATCTTCCATTTTACGGTAAGATGGAGCCAAGAAGTACCATCTCTAGTCCATCATCTCTTAAGCATGTGTTTAATTTTCACTTATGTTGTTTGTAATGTGGACTTAAAATTTAAGATTGTTTATTATAAAATGATTGCGTAAAATTGCTATATTTTCCTCCAAGTGTTTTTAGAAATACAACATCCCCAAACATAAAAACAATACAAAATCACTCTGAGAACAAGCATGTTAAAGAAAACTTCTTTTTCTCCATGAAAAAAAGTTCTTTATAATTGTTCTCAATGTTCCACTAATCCTTCTTTAAACAGTAGAGTTTCACTTTAATTTATGATGAAGTTCAATTCCAAAATATTTATATAAAAACACTTCTTCTAAGCTATAGTGTGTGCACTGTGAACACTATGTTGTAATACCAACTTAATCCACAAAGTAGATTATAAAATGTATTGCAAACATATACACCAAGCAACACACATCCTATAGCACAAATATAAAAAAATGCATATGCAATTGAACAATGTTTGCTCATTCATAGTCAAAGACAATTCCATACATAAATTATGCACTTTCATATTCAAATACAATAGTATACACAATGGTGCACATTCAGATTCAAAGACAAGCATACACAATCGTGAAATATATTGGGTACCAAATAACAATCATTTCTATTATTGGATCAAAATAGTACATCTATAGAGTTCATAAAACAAGGAATTGGAAGTATTGTAGAATGAAGTGAATCATGCAAAATTATAAACCAAGGGAAAATTAACTATTCTAGCAACTTCCATGTTCATCTGTCAAACTTTACATTTTGTGTATATTGAAGGAGAGGAAGAGCCATATAAGTGGAAGACAAACCATCTCTATATTACTATATACTAACTCATTGTTTTGATGTGTTGTTGATTGAAACTCCACCAATTGCATTGTTTGGACGAGTTGTATGATTGTTGCCATTGCATTGTGTGACGTTGTTGCAAAATCAAAGTTTTAATTCATGATGAAGATGTTAGAGTTTTATTTCATAACTCAAAGTTACATAGTCGAAGATAGTAGCTTAATTACATGACAATGTTGCCCCTTGGTAAATTTGTGTGACATTGTGGATCACATTGCCGAATATTTTGTGCACACCAACATTTTGTGTAGAAGTGTGCATCCTTTCAATATGCATCCATTTTTGGGAAAAATAGAAGTTCTTTTAAATGGAGTTTATTTGGATGTGATTTGCAACTTGAGATAAAATGGAAACTAGTTGTCAGATCAGAAGCTATTTATTCCATTGGATTTGTGACATCATAATTATGTTAGGGGTGCCCTTCCTCTACCATTCACACACTCCAACATGTTTTCATTGTGATGACTTCTAAATTTAAGGTTTCATTTAGTGGGATGTATTACAAAAGTTTGCATTGGAGATCAACTTCATAGATCAATGTCCAAGACATTGACACATGGTATAATGGGCTCTAAAATGAAAACAAACACATCTAGGTGACAAAAGGAAATTCTACTATTTTTTATTTTTTTTATGTCCTTGAGGCCATTTTTGTAGGTGTCCTTAAATGCCTTTTGGATGCAAGTTGCAACTCATGATAAAATGGAAATTGAGCATCAAATTGACGAGTCATCGGTTTCATTGGATTTTGACATCATAATTACACGAAGGGAATCCTTCGAGGGTTTTGAATCTAGGGTTTTGTTCAATATGATTTCATGCAATAGTTTGTTTTAGGGGTCAACTTAGTGAATTAATGTCCCATATATTAATGTCGGGTGCGTTGAGATCTAGAATGACAAAACACATGAGTGTGAGGGAATGGAATTCAATTATGTTGATTTGATTGATTTTCATGCCACAAATTCATTTTTGTATGAAAACTTGGTACACAATCAATAAATTGTCAATTCTTGGATTCTTGACATTGTAATTGGTTTCCTTGGATTTCTTATGCTAATTGGGTCTACGAATTGGTCTCCTTGAAGTTGAAAATTCCTCAAGTTATTTTTTAGAATAACTTAAAGGAATGGTTGGATGCATGGAGAAAAGATCCAATTATTAGAGAATATGTATCTATTTCATTTCATCTGGTGGGTCAAAAATCTAAATATTTTCCAAAATAAAGGTATTCCAATGGAGGTTTCAATAGATATGATCTATCAGTTAGCGATTTTCTTCAAGGAGGAACTAATCAGGAAGAAACAATGCATTCCCGCCATGTCGGTGTTGGTGGAAGAAACCCCTTGGGGATTTTTTGATGGGGCCATCCAACTCCCCTGTTTTGTTGAGTTGGAGTGGTTCTTTATATCACATATGATCATAGATTAGATATGAAATTTGTTACACTCCTGGAAGGGGGTCTAACATGAAGGCTGAATTTATGGCAATTTGGGCTCTAGTCACTTCTTTGAATTTACACAAACTCCATATCTTCGGCGATTCACAAGTGGTTATTGATTGGGTCAACGACAAATCTCAAGTGCACCAAGGTAGCAAGGTTTCGTCCATTATATGTCCTTATATGTTCTTCGATCTCTGAAATTTAGGTCGTGGCCTCCCACGCACCGAGACAACATGCACACTTCTCACCAATTGTACTATTCCATGGGGATTATGTATAGTGGGGAACATATATATCCCATGAGGCTTATTTATAGTGGGGAACATATGAATACAAAATAATCATTTTTTTATAAGGACAAAAACATGTATTTTTGTTTAAAAATATAAAGCCTTTTTTCTTTTGTAATTTTTTATAAAATTGATTTAGGTGTAATTTCTAAATTTTAAATATTTAATAATCTTTTAATTGATTTCATTTTAATTTCTAAACTCTAAACAATGTTAATCTCAATTTTACTAATTCAAAACTAAATTTAATACACTATTTTTAATAATTTAATTATAAATATCTTATTATTAATCACCAAATTTACTCCACTATATTTATATATTAAATAAAATTTATCTATTAAAAATAAATAAATAAACATTTTGATATTTTATATCTACTAATTCACAATCTACCTAGCTATTAATCAATCAACTAATTAACCTATCTTAATCACTAACTTATTAACTTCTAAGCAAGTTTGCTGCTCTTTCTACTAGTTATAAATATTAACCATTAACAAAATGTATGACAAGCTATGGTATAAATATTTTAATGCCTTAATGCAAAAAATATGTCTGTGGCTATTTTTAGGTCATTTTTTTCTTTTGATTTTGCCCGAAATCAGGTGATCATTTTTTTTGGTTTGATTTTGCCCGAAATTAGGTGATAATGATTGGATCTGCAGATTTGAGTGGTTAAGTTTGTATCATCCTAATGCTCCATAAACTTTTTAGCATGTTGAATCCATTTATACATTCAAAAATACAATTTAAACATCAAAAAATAACTATTTTATCCAAATTTATATCATCAAATTCCGGTAAAAAAAACACAAAAAATAAAACTCTATCCAACCCCATATTTTAATTTTCTCACTTTTCTCACTGATGTCACTGTTTAATAATTGCAGGGAAGTCAGTGTGAAACAGTTATAACATGATTGTGTGGTGTGGATGAACACGTGGCCTGCAAGAGATAATAGTTCGCCCAAAATGCTATCATTATTATTTATATTCACCCAAAATATTGAAACGTACAGTACATTGGATTTGGATTGGGATTTGGTTGTCGATCTTAATGTCACCTGCTAACAGCGCCGCCGTCAAAGTACATTTGTAAAGTAGCTTATAGTTATTCTTCTTACGCGTTCATAAATGAATGAGAGACAGAATATATCAATATCTCCATGTTTGTAATTTCTCAAACAGTATTGGTTATCACCGGCAATATCGAGATGGAAATGACAGAGGAGATATGGAAGAGATTAACGCAAGATTTGTTAATTGAAATTTTGGCAAGACTGCCTATGAAAAGCATTGTGAGGTTTCGCGCAGTTTGCAAAAGTTGGAAGGAAATGTTTCAATCCTCGGAATTCAGAAAGTTAGCGGCCACGTTGGCGGTTTCCTCTACCCAGGCATTTCTCATTGTTCAGGGAAAGAAACAGTTGACCTCCTTTGATTCATCTCAGGGAAAGAAACAGTTGACCTTCGTTGATTCATCTCAGCCATTTTACGTCAAGAATCTATGGATCAGCACAGAAAGTGGCTACAAATTTCACAGTCTCTCTCTGGATTTTCTTCCAAGCCCTGTTGTTGTGGTGGCCGGTTGCAAGAGCATACTTTGTTGTTGGAGTGGAAAAGATGAAATTTACTTATGCAATCCTGTCACCCAAACCCGGATAGAAGTTCCAGAGCGTGTTGAACATACAAGGTGGGATTTCATTAGTCTAGCTTTCGATACATGCATTGCACGTTGCACCTTTATCATTGGAAGGAATTCTACAGCAGATATTAGGGGGTTTGAGATGTGCAATTCCCTCGGGAAAGGAGTGATAAGAAGAGGAAGGAACTCTACATCAGAAAATGCTATAGTGGTGGAGATGTACGATTCCAAGACTAATAATTGGACTCAATTAGAAACAATTGTGGAAAATCTAGTTCGACCTCAAGGGGAGGGTATATATTCAAATGGAAAATTTTATTGGTTAAATGAATTATATGAGGGGCATTGTTTGAGCATAGTTGCATTCGATGGGGACCAGAAACAATGGAACGTAATCAACGGCCCGCAGAACATAAGAGTCGACATCTTCTCACAAAGTCTTGGTGCTGCATTTGTTACTGGTTGCGAAGGGCGTATAGTTTTAGATTGTACAGGTCACCTTTCTTTATGGCAACTAACTATAGATGAAGTAGCTGGAGAGATATGGTCTCCACTTGAAACAGTGGACAATGGCCATGGATGGAGGAGCCCCATGTTTTGCATGGACATGGCAGTGAATCACAGTGGCTGTGTTTTAGTCTTTCTACCAATGACGAATGCCTTTGGAACGAGGAAGGGAAAATATTGCAGAAGATAGTTTTCGGGCAGCTAGCTGACTTTTCAGATTATTTATGGTCTCATATTTCAGTGCGTACTTTCCAAGTAAACAATATTTTCTGGCCGTAGTATACATAGCGCTGTTTACTGTTTATTTCAGCTGTGTTAATGCCTACATTTTTGTGTCTCCCATCGGGAGCTTATTCAGATGTTTTTATGTATGTCGAGAATAGTGGTAGATTTTACAGTTTTTGTAAATGCTCCGGACTCTTGTTTGGAGGGTTGTTAAATCTGCAAAATGATATGTGTGTTTCGTTGGAACTTAGTGAGACTTTGATCTCATGCATCTATGTTGGTCAAAACTGTCTTGAAACAGCTGTGCCATTTTGGATTAGGGATTAGAATCACTTTTGCAGTAATCTATTCAATTGGTATTCCTATTTTGTTTGTATCTATTCTTTGTTGTAAACTTAAAATCTTAGGTGAAGAAACCCCGTTGAATAGAATAGCATAACTTAGGCAGTCTACTTTTGGGAGGTGTTTGTGGACAGATTTCAACATCAGAGGAAGCAAAAATTCGCATGCTTCTTGACCTCGATTTAAACCGTGAGATGAAATAAGATCATATAGACTTTTCTTTGACGGTATTTTAGACTAGGGAAAACCAGTATTATTTTACCGAATTTTAGATTTTTTAGACTGAAATTTTGGTTTCTGAAAAATGTATTGGTCTCTTGTTCATGTAATCAGGATCATATTCATTGCACTTTGACTGAACACAGTATTTTTGGGGGAACCTGATTTTTTATTAGATTAGATAAAATATACGAGAGCAAAACAACACGGAGGCTACGCTCACTTCTTATTATTCAATGAAGACGGATTACATCTTTATATAGGAAAAGACTCTCCCGAGTCGGCTACATGCAAACCAAAGACAACTAGACCACTGACTCTTAGAACGCCTACAAGTGACTCTCACAACTGATGCTTATAACTAGCGCTTACAACTAGCGCTTTCTCCATTATTTCCAAGTCTCCCCCTTAATGGAGAATGGATTGACTTCTACACCTAACATCTCCCTAAACAGTTCGAACTTAATCTTTCCAAGAGGCTTAGTGAAAATATCAGCAGCATTTTCACTATTATTACAATACACAAGAGTTATTTCATTTGACTGCAACTTTTCTCGAACAAAATGATACTGAGCTTCAACATGCTTTGTCCTTGCATGAAAAATCGGATTCTTCGCAATATTGATTGAACTTTGATTGTCACATCTGATCATTGTAGGTTCATTTCGTTCTTCTCCAACATTTTGAAGAAGTCTTCTTAACCAAACAGGTGCACAAGTTGTTGCACACAAGGCTTTATATTCTGCTTCGGTAGAGGACAAAGATACATTAGGCTGCTTTTTACTGCTCCATGAAACAACCCCGGATCCAATGTTGAACGCATATCCAGTGGTTGATCTTCGATCATCCATATTGCCAGCCCAATCAGAATCTGAATAACCTGT
>JZKD02S1794623.1:129756-142961 GCA_000966675.3 Picea glauca | reverse complement strand
ATAATTTTATCCTATAGAATTTGGGCGAATAATTTTTAAAATAGTGAATCTCAGTTTTGGAAAAACCATGGAAAATTAGCCCATGGGCGAAATTTAGCCCCTAAAATCATCCCTAGTGTCTACTTCAAGATACATCAAAAGTCTTGGATTAGCAGTTATCTCATGGAGATCACACAAACATTATGTTCTAGAAGATTCCACTAGAGAGGTATAATGTGTGGTTGTTGCAGAGGTAACAAAGGAGATTGCGTGGCTTAGGAAGATAGTATAGGATTTGCAGAAGAAACAAGGGAATGCTACTCCAATTTTTGTTGACATCACTTTTGCAATCAAGTTGGCCAATGATCCTAGATTCTATGATCGAAAAAATCATTCCAACATGAAGTACCATTTGATTCAACATCATGTAGAGGCAAAGACGATTCTGTTGATACATTGTTCCACAAGTGAGCAAATCACATACATCTTCATCGAAGTGCTTGGAAGAAAAAAGTTTAAAAAGTTCAAAAAGATACTTGGTAATACAAACGTCCCTTCGAATTAAGTGGGGAATGTTAGATACCTAATCCTCGGGATTATGGTATTGTAAATTATTATAAATATTTATTTGAGGAAAATGAAGAGTCATAGAGTCATAGATAAATAAGAAGAACCATCCTTAGGAAGATGAAACCAAAGATCATTTATGTATGTATATTTATGTGTGACTCTCTTTAATAAAAAAATTTAATGCATGAAGTTAGTCATCTCTCTAGTCATTCAATGCATACAAAACATGATTTCTATTCTTTTGTCTTTAACATAGTTTTATTGTTGATATTGTTGTATTTTATAGAAATCTTAATATTATTAAAAAAAAATCTTTTAATATATGATTATTATTATTTAATTATGATGATTAACTTTCATTGAAAAAATAATTGATGTATTACACCTTCAAAAAGAGTAAGAAATTACTTAAATAAATTATTGATATAATAATAATGTTGATGTTATTTTTAAAATTGAAATTTTAATATAAATATATAAAAAAAAATCAAATAAATTTTTAATGATTAAGAATTGAAAAAAAAATCATGATTGCATACATTAAAAAAATGTTTTCACCTTACATTATATAAACTTTACATTAAAAAATAAATGTTGTCACATTACACTCTATAAATTTTACATTAAAAAAAAATTTTTAAAAAATTTGTTGTCACTTTACACTATCTAAAAGTTACATTAAAAAAATAAATAAATTACAATTCAAATAAATTTAAATTTAATATAAGCATAAAAATTTAGGAAAAGTTGCAATTTGAAATTATCATCTGATTGTTTATAAATTCAGAATTTATTTCAAAACATAAATTTATAAAAAAAATAAAAAAATTCACATATATTTTATAAAGAGATTTTCTTTTATACTCAAATATAAACCGGTTTATATTCATCTTAACCCCAAATCTATTAAACATTGAGACATTAAATGTAATGTACCTCAAATTTTGTGAAATAAAAAAAAAAATTGATGAAGAAAACTATAGTCTATTGTCAAATAAAACTATTCATAAGAGGAGTTATTAATCGACCCATGAAGATATCTCCTTATTAAAAATTATACTACTCTTTTAAGCATATAAGTTTTCCTCCAGTACTACTTTCCATCCTAAACTAGAAGGAATTGAAAACCCAAATCATAACTTATTCTATTACACTATTCCATAGTGTTTGAAGGATTAGTTCATAACTTGTATCAATATAAGCTATTACACTATCCTATAATACAATAAAGTTAATACATCATTTGTGTTGGTATGAGCTAGGAGAAATAATTCCTAACCTTAACGACATATTCTCATATAGTTTAAATATTCTTGATTATAAGAATAGAGGTTCTCTCCATAAATTTGTAATTAAACTATGACACATAGAGACCTACTTAAACGAGATTACCAAAGTTCGTGGTATAAATGCGCTAGGATTAAAATCATGCCTATAGTAACCTTATTATTGTAACAAAACTATACTACAAACATGAGGCATACAATAAACACACTAAACAATTGTGATTCAATCTATATACATATGCTAACCTCTCTATTTATCCGAATTGAGTTACACACACATGATAATAGGGTTAAAGTGGCTCTTTAATGTAATTAAGGTGGAAGCCAAGTCACTTTTGCACCTCAGACGTTAAGGCCTGTCAACATTTAAGGTAATAGCATGTTTTTAATGAAGTAGCACCTACCTAGTACCTCGGGTTTTGACCCTCGAGGAAACTACCCAATGTGGGTTCTCCACTTCACCGCTTTCACATGGAAGTGGGGAGGGGGTGTACTCTGTCACTCTTACCCATGGATGAAGGGCTCGAGACACCATTAGTCTCCTCGTAGTCGACCATTTGGTCTCATTTTGCAATAGTTTCCTCACAGTGCTGCTCGTGACCGTGCTTCTCTAATTGCGCTCGACCTTGGGTGTGGATGGAGGCAACAATGCACCGATGGGGTTTCGTATGAATAGGTAAGAGTTATGTGCGCTCTGCAATTTGTTTGAAGATTTTTCAGGTGTTTAAGAATTTCCTTGTTGGGTTTTTACACTGCATTCTGGTACTATGCTCTGTATATTTCTGAGTTCTTTTCCATGTATGAAAACCATGGATAAAAATACATTATGTGTAATAGTAATGCTCGTTTGTACAAGACTACCCAAAATATGTTTTTACAACTCCCTACTTCATTCTGGACAAAAAGTAATAACGACTTTGTGAGCCATCGAACAAGAGGTTTTGTAAATGGAAAGAGGTCATGTAAGTATTCAGTTTTCGTTCTTGAATCTCTTCATTGACCGTTTCTTCTTAACTACAGTGAGGTTCAGTCTTAATCCCTTTGATAGCGAGTGTCCCAGACTACCCGTCAAATCATTTTTTTGAGTTCTCTATTTCTTCTCTTGTATGGATCGTAACCCTTGGCATTGTTTTTATCCCTATCAATATGTAAAAACATATCGTTTATGTGTAGTTACCTTATGGTAAGGGCTCTTGTCGGTTATGTGAGGAAAACGTTGATGGGTTTAACTCCTTTAAACACATTCGCTGTTTTTTGTAAAATACTTCACGTATTTCTTGGTCCATAAGTTAGGGAATTCATCTGCTTCATATGGAAACGTTGATAGTCTTCCTTCTCTTAATTAATAAAATTGTCTCTCAATTACTTGCTTGATTCTTTATTTACCTAAGTTAGGGATCGGGTTTTACTCTATGAGGAAAACATTGATGGTTCATTCCTTTGAAAGAGATCGTCCTCTCTATGGTCAATCATTGTAATTATTCTTTGTAATTCGTTTCTCCCTAATTATTTTTCTGTAATTACTCTCTGTAATTGCTTCTTGGAAAATTATTCTTTGTAATTGCTTCTTGGTAATTATGCACTGTAAATACTCACTACAATTACTTCTCTGTAATTATTCGTTGTAAATACTCACTGCAATTACTTCTCTATAATTATTCGTTGTAAATACTCACAACAATTAGATTATGTACTAGTCTCAGTAATTTGTCCATTTTGATATGATGTGGTATAAATTCCTTTTGGCATTGTAATGGTTAACTTCGCAGAGCCTCTGTGTTTTAATAAAATTCATGGATCGTGTAATGGATTTATTAAAAGATCTCTGCTATGACATCTTGTTTTGAATTCACATTTGAATTATGTATATGGATATGAGGTTAATGATGGATCCCTTTTCTTGCGAGGGAATCCATCAGACTGTTATGAGCTTGTTCTTCCTCCCGAGTCGTTGATCTCTTGCTTCATGAGGGCATAAGAAGATAACCAAAATTTGATCCAGACCCAAGATAAGTTATGCCTTCAACTTATTTTATTATCTTATTCTTTTAATTAATTGAAATCTAATATTGATATTAACACTTTCGTCTTGCTCCTTTGTAGGTTAAAAACATCAATTAAACTTTGCCAAATGAGGCGTCCCGCAATAAAAAGGTACTCGGATTCCATGGCTTTGTTCCACTAGACCATACGCTCGCTCTCGCTCTCTTTGGTTATAGACAGTTTGATATAGACTCTTTAAATTTTGTTTAACTAGCTAAAGAGTCCATGGGTATATAGAACCCTAGTTGTATTAATATTCTTGGTCAGCGACCTATCGACTGTATAATTGAATTCTTTCGTAACACTCTGGGATTTATTGTAGTAGATGACTCTCTCTTCATTGAAATATAAATGAATATATTTATGGGATTCTATATTCAGTTGTGAATGAATGAGTTTCAATATAGTTTGATTTGCTTTTGGTTTCACTTGTGTCCTTTCTAAAGTAGTTTGTTTTGTGTATGATAGATAAGCAATGAGCCAAACAATAAATCTACTATGGTCAAGAGGCACACATATACAGATCTCTATCTATCTATCTATCTATCTATATATATATATATATATTCAACTGTATATAACGCTTCATAAAACAATACTAACAAGTATTTTAAACAGTGGAAAACCACCAATCTATCATGGCTATGAGGCCCACTTACATAGATTTTTATTTATATAAATAAATATAAAACATTAACCATATAACACCAACCATAAAACATCAACCCTATAACACTGAAAATGAAAGTACATAGTTGAGATACATATCTAAACAGGGATGCTGGGAAAACAAATGGAACAACATTATTCCTCCCAGTTGTAGAAACATAACAATCACAATTGCTTGTCATGATCACCCCCTAGCATGACCATGACTCCATAAGGGAAAACTGAGTATCACTCCTTAGCCACTATCACCTTGAACAGTTCAGAAAAAAAATGTTTGTCTACACCAGATGTGCTCATAACAAAAAAACAATTCTCCCCCCCAACATACTTAGCAACGTCATGCCTCCCACATATGTTGTATTTATCTCATGCTTGGTCTTTCCATTCATTTTCCCTCCTTGGGAAATTCACAAATCCCTGTTTTTTAGGGGCTACTAGTGGGAGAATTCAACTTCTAACACTTGTAAAAATCAGCCCTGAGTTAACTCAAACCTCTTCCTCACTCATGGAAATAATAATAATTACATGCTTCCACAAATCACATTTATAAAAATAATAATTACATGCTTCCACAAATCACATTTATAAAAATAATAATTACATGCTTCCACAAATCTAAATTGGAATTTCCATAAATGGAAATTTATTTTTGAATAACAACTTTGAAAATATTTATTTTTCAATAATTAGAGGATATCACATCAAATCTCTCTAGATACAAACCTTTCCTCAAGTTTTGTAGTCTAAAAAATGTTGATGACTGTGAATACTTAATAGATTTAGGATTAAAATGGATCTAAGCTAATGTATTCTACATATAAAGTAATACACTTTGAAGGGAGTTTTATTATTAGTTTTACATAACATTGATTAGCAAATAGCAATTTCTTTGGATTCTTTAGAATCATTATATAATTTTATAAAATATTATATTTTAAAAGTTTTATGTTAAATATCAAAATCTTAAATTTATTATATTAATAAATTTAATATATAATAATATGTGTTTTTATATTCATAAAATAAAACAAAATATTTTTTTAGTAATATGTTAAATTTAAATGTTAAAAAAACTAAAATTTTAATATATTAATAAATTAAAAATATAATATTTTTTAAATATTAATATAACTAAAAGACATTTTAATTATATCTGTTAAAATAAAATTTTGTAAAGATTAGTTTTAGGGTTAATTTACTTTGTTATTAGTCAAATGGTTGGAGGTTACTGGTTAAATTCTCTTAATTCTCTTTGGGTTAGGCTCTATTAACAAGACTCACTGTTTATCCCATTTACCATTTATAGATCATGGAAAATTACTCAAATTTTTTTTAAGTAAAATTACTTAAAAAAATTCTTGGAATTTTTTTTTTAACTGACCAACATATCAGAGAATATAACACCATCTTGTTTAAAAAATCTAAATGAAAAGAACAAAATTTTAAATCTATTATATTCATAAATTTAATATATAATATTTTTAAGTCCCCGAGGTGTAGGACAGTCCGTGACGGAGTGTGTAGTTAAGCCACTCCTTGATGTTAAAGTCACCGGTTCGAAACCTGCGGGGACAAAAAATCCAACCATGTTAAGGGTTGGTGTGGCGAACCCATAAGTTCCAAAAAAAAAATCATAATAAACACTTATTTACATAAGTGGCCATATCATAAATTAAGTTCCAAAAAAAAAATCATAATAAACACTTATTTACATAAGTGGCCATATCATAAATTAATTCTAAATTATAAAAAACTAGAGAATAAAGAGAAAACGAGATGCTTATCTTACCAAAATCTCTGGAAAAGCTTAAAAGCCACATGCATAGATCGTAGAACAAAAACATGCTTTTTCTTTAACATAATATTTCTTTAAACAAGTATTCTTTAAGAGAAGTGAATGGTTTAAAAAGGGAATATGCAAGTGAATGGTTTAAAAAGGAATATGCAAGATAGTAAAATTTATTATAATTGTTTTTAATTAGTGATTAAATAATAATTATTATTAGCTGATATATATAAATATGAATGGATTTATTAATATTATTTAAAGAAAATCATATTACTTAAAATAATTTTATGGTAATTTATAAGAAAATAGACTCTTATGGTTATTAAATGTATCTAAGTCTTAGATAATTAAATTTTTAACTATTTAAAATCAATTTAAATCTTCACGACTAAAAAACAATTTTAGCTTAAAAACCGAATCTCAAAAACTATTTTCATTATATTTTTAAAAGGACTAAATCGAGAGTCAAGCATCGAATTCAAACAGCAACAAAATCATTTGCAGGATAAGTTTAATGGCGTTAACAGAAGAGGTATACACAGCCAGATTTATCCATGTATTCAGCAACAAACTTACAACAAAACGAATCAGACATTATGAAATGCCTCTCGTCCAACTGCATAATTCAGCAGTTTCAATATACATCAAAATTGCAATGTTCTGAATTTACAAAAGCAAAGACTGATAGCAGGCAAAATTTCCGAATGAACATTGCCCGCCAGACAACGTGGTTAGAGTGGCAGAGCACTATATACTAAGGCCACCATATATTGTTTACTTCAAAGTCACGCATCGTAAAATACGAATAAGACTCGAAGCTAAACGAATCCGTTGGTCTCCAGAAGTTCAATCTTCTCTCCAACTTTTTACCTTCCTCACTCCAAACTCTCATGTAGAGAATCCGGCCGATGGTCTTGCTTGTCTATCAATCAAACTGAACTTCAATGCAATTTATGTAGTTTGGTGTATACATTTATTATAAATCGAAGAAGAATTTTAATCATCCCGAGCTAAATCTCCATAGTGATTATCTTCTCCAATGTTTCGCACACGCTATTCTAACTCAAATGAATGCATTGTACTTCAAAGCCCATAATATATTTTCTTTCGATCTTCAATGCTTCTCACTTTTGGAATAACTGTCGTATTTCATTAGATTAAATTTCGACGAGTCTGTTGATACGTGGAAGCGGATTAAAGTTCGTGGGTATCTAACTTAATTTTTTCGTACGTTGACTGTACATAGTTACCGTAGCCCGAGTACAATGGGCGAAAACAATGTGTTTAAGTTTAACCTAATTAAACGTTTGAATATTTTTTTTTATAGAATTAGGAAAAAACTTCTAATAATGAGTTATTGAATTAAGTGATATTATTATATGAAAATAAAGTTTAATAATTTAAAATGATTTATGGATGAAAGGTACAATTTTACTTAATGTTTCTAAGTCTTGAACCTTGACCAATTGTAAAGAAAATAAAGTTAATTACGTGTAAATTAACCACATAATTTATGGCAAAGGAATAAACAATTTAGATAAATTTGTTGTATAAACTTGATACAAACCTTCCCTAACCATTAACAGGTCAATTTAATATATATCCCCTGGCCTCTTACAAGGTAAGATAATAGATTTGCACTAATGTGAATGCCAGTGCATTCATGCCGTAATGTATATATCCACTACACGATCCCTTCCCATGATAACGAGTACAATATCTAGCAAAAATCCAAGCCTCTACTAATTAAAAAAATCCCACAAATTCGACACACTATGAAAAATCCGTGCATGTTCCTATGATAGAGTCGTATATGGAAAGATCAACCCATTATAATAAAGTAGACTTTGTAACAAAACAACTAGAACAATAGCACTAAGGAAATTGATAATAATATACAAAATTGTAAAACACGGTGGTAAGATGAAGAAATACCAGTTTAACCAACAATATAACTAAAAAGAATCTATGCATAATCAAAAGATGCATGCTAAAGGGCTTAGCAAATATATGAAGAGGGATCGTTTCAGAATATGACATGAAAATACACCAAAAATTTTACAGGGTTAAACAAGGTTCTCTTTAATGGTTTACTATTTTTTGTATTTATATTAATAAGTTAGAGGATTTTCTAAAGAAAACAAGTTGTACAGGTATAACACTAAAATGATTAGTCATCATCCTCCTTTGTATATATGATGGTGTGATTTTAGCAATATGTCTTCTTTGTACTAACTCCTAGATGTTTGTAAACACATGTTAAACAAAGGTGATGAGGTAATGACCATTAAAATGAAACAAAACACATATCCTAATTTTGTTTATGATAATAGCAACTTGGAATAAGTCGATTTGCATAAATACACTAGACTTGATTTTCTTCATGAGCTAAATTGAAATTGTAGTATTGAAAACAGAATCAATGGAAGCTGAGAACTTATTTTGGCTTCAAGAGAACAAGTGCAAATATGTGTACTTTTGGTTTTGGGAAAAAAGGAGGTCATGTAACATCCCCACTATAATCCCCAGTTTAATTAATGTTTATGTAGATATAATGTGTGGTTGCGGTGAATCGATGTATATGCAAAATGTATTGCTAATATTTAATAATAAAATGTGATGCCAACTGTCGAGGGGACATGGGCAGAGATGGGGGATGAATTAATCCACAAGAGAGGGGAGGGTCTAGGAGAATGCCTAATAGAGGGGTCCAATGAGGAATTACCCATGTCTATTAATTTCACCCACACTCTTGAATTTTATTATCAATATGTATTAAGCTCTAGTTTATGATTGAGTGTTCACAAAGACAATCATTGAATGCATGTAAGAGGGTGGGTGTGAGAAGTCACATCCCATAGTTATTGAGAGCATGGGGGTTGAGTATAATCAACTTGGGGAAGTGTGTGAGTCAATGAAATAAGCCAAAGAGAGGAAATTCATATGGGAAGTTACATGAGTTTTGGACAATCGAGTTTTGGGGATGAACGACAAGTTGATTTGGATTTATGAGTGGAGCGAAGTGAATAACAGACTGAATACAATAACACAAAGATACAAAGAACAACAACATATATCCAGTGAACAATAACTTCTATTGAATAAATAAAATAGGTTGAAACTATAAAACTACAGAACTAAAAACAACCTGAATGGTGGTATCTATCTCTGAGAAGAGATGTGGTTGCTACGTGCATCCATCTGAGCATAATGATTACAATGAGGCTCCAGAGGCCTTTTTAACATTACGCATGAATGTCAAAACGCTACACATCCAAAAACCTAACCCTAGGATATGAAACGCCAAAAGTTATGTGGGCCCCGATGGGTAAGTTGGTACCTCAACTTTATGGGGTCATAACTTTTTCTTATAACCTCCATTTTAGGCACGTGATAGCCCGTTTGAAAGGTATTTTAGAGAAATACACATTATGTCATCAAAATCTAACTCCATATACAGTTTGACTATGACAAGCCAAAAAACATTGTTTAGGGCCCCAAAACGACCCTAGAAGTACATAAAGATGTATTGACATGAAAAAATCCAAAATAAGCCAGTTGGATTAGGTGGGCGACCACCAATCTCCACATGGGAGCTGTGTAGGGCTTCAGACAACCCTGGAAGTGTAGAACCCACAATTACAAAGAAATGTCATCATTACAGAGAAACGTGTTGAACTAAAAACTGTCAAGATGAGCTAGTTGGAATAGGTGGTTGGCCACCAATATCCACCTCGATCACCCTTTATCTTTGTACTCAAGCTACAAAAATCGGGTATTGATTTGATATATCATGTATGGATCGAGGGTCGTACATACTCATATAGATTCATTCCAGATATACTCGAACTCGGGTCTGGTCAACAGAGTGTAGTGTTGTCTCCTTTCTTTTGTATTATTGGTTCAATCTTTGTTTCTATTGTTCAAGTCCACACTTCCTCCACTACATCCATACTCGGCATGAAATGGGAGAGAAAACCCACACTATACTTGTCTCGACTCCACAATTTTTTCATTAAGAGACAAGATCCAAGTAAGTGTGTGAGGGAGATATCTTAGCCATTGATATGAAAATAGTGGGCTGACTTGTTATGCTATGCAAGCACCCTCTACTTCATTAAAATAAAACTTTACAGGACCTAGCTCCATGTGTTAAAATATGCAAGATAAATTATGTGCCAAGCTTATGCATCTTCTTTTAAATATTCATGTGTGAGGAAATGTTCTTTTAAATGGTTAAATATGTGCTTTAAATAAATACACAACAACATAACTTGCAGCAAATAAACCATCAAACTCACAACAATAACAAGATGATAAAGGAATTCACCCCTCTCTGGGCTACATCTCCTTGAGCCTCCATCAATGGACTTGGCTCTCTGTGATTAATTTGTCAAAAATTATTTTACAAGATGTTGCTCAACTCCAATGGAAATTTGGGTTGTACCATTGGGATCAGAATACATAAAAACCCCAAAAATGACTAATTAAACTCTGAAAACGGATCATGGCTCATCTGGGCATGACCTCTTCTACATGTGTCCTTAAGCTTCCCTGAGCTTCTTTGTGGAAAAAACACCTGTAAAAGTCCTCAAATGGATATGAAACCTATCCCAAAGTGTTCAAAGAATAATAATTAGCCAAAAATGATTATTCAATCACAGAATACAAACATAGGCTCATCTGAGCAAGACCTCAAACAATGAGGGCTTCAAGCTCCCTCGAGCTTCCTGAAACTTCAATGGTTAAAAAAATGCAAAAGAAGTCTTTAAATGTCTTTGAAAATAGTGCCAATGGATTCAGAACGTCCAAAAACCCCTAGCTGGGCTTTTATGACACCTCATTTGGCCAAAAAATGAAGAAGATAGGCCTCCTGCCATTTTCTTCCTTCAAGCTCACTGTCTCTGGTTCGCCAAAACGCACCTCTGGGCGTTCAACCAAGAACACGCTCAAAAACTCGTGCTAAAACCTAGCACATGCGCATAACCGCAAAAATGGTCAAGCTATAGGACGGTTAGGGCATGCCCATCCCCTAACCACCAAGGTTGTGGTCATGTGGGTAAGCACCCAAAACCATGGGCTAACCGTTGTTAAAAAACCAAATTTACCCCGGCGCGCAAAGGTTAAGGTCATATGGGTCGATACATAAGACCGGGGGCTGGACTCCATTTAAAATATGTGCGCGCGTTCTCCGTTTGGTAAGTGGTCACATGGGAAGACATGTGAAACCGGGGGCTGGGGCTAAGCCCCAGCCCGGACCCCTGCGCCAACCGTAAAACAATGCAAATTCAAATATTTTATAACCCATACACATAACAAGAGACAAAGTATGGCGTGTCGGTTGGGTGGCCATTTCCAAAGCGTTGCACGCGCATGGAGGTCCGAGGTTCGAGTCCGATGGACTCTATAATCTTTTAACCAAACACCCAAACCAATAGCAGGGTGCCACGTGGCAGCCCATGACTGGGCCACATGGCACCGTACAACTAACCAAAAACTGCCATGTGTCGCAATATCACTCGTCCAACTGTCAGTGAATAAATGAATGCCACGTTAGTGGTCATACCTCTACCAATTCAACTCTTCCACGTGATCGTACGAACATGCTACGTCAGCATTCGTACGGACTGTACAGTGAGCATAATTTTTTTACCTGTTTGGCGATTCGAACAGATCGCGATATCTCACTCATCCGACGTCCATTTGAACCCAAACGAGTTGCATTGGGTTCATAACGATGAGGGCTACACACCCATTTGTTTTGAGGCAATTCCGAGAACTTTGATTTTTGAGCTAAATTTTGACCCCTGGTCAAGTTTTTGATCACGCCTTCCCACTGAAAGGCTTTTGGACCCAAAAAAGCTTATGATTATCTGTCTAAGATTCAATACTCCTCTTCTTTCAAGTTCTATCAACTGATTCTACTTGAAAAATCTTTTTGACAATCACCCGGATACCTTGACATGCCTTGCACTGCAACTGACTATGTCCCTCAACCACTGTTCTCTGGCTGCTGCTGACCCACTATTCTCTTTGTGCTTGGAAGACTACCAACCTTCCAACTGAGAATCAAGTCCCTCTTGCGAACTTTTTGGCGTCAACACAATCCGCTCTCCAATGGCTGCAAAAACTTTCCTGCGACATCTTGTCACAAGCCAAGAAAACCATCAATCCTGAAAACAAATTTATACAAGACTGAAAATGATGCCAACAAAGTTTTTTTGTCTCTTCAAGCAAATTGTCGCATCTTGTACTTCATCAAAGCACATGGCGTTTTCTTTCATCTTGGTGTACTCAAAATCAACTTACAAGCCAACAAACACCATCGACCAAACACAAGTCGAAAAACATGATCGACACAACATAGTCGTCAAGACAACTTCAACACCAGTCGAGACTCATTTGAAACATATCAACCTTCCCAAAATGACAAGTCGACAAACATGATACATAATCATGTTACAATCATGAATCATTCATGATGAACTATCACCAGGTTCACTGCTTACACATACACAAAAACAAATGCATGTGCATGACTCTTCAACTCTCCTTCCAGTACAAACATAAGTACATAAACCCGAAACATGTGGGTACATAAGAGCTGAATATGAAAAATATATATGCCTGGAACAAGTGAACATGATACCCCACTTTTATATCCTCCTGGCGAAGTTGTGCAACAACAAGAATGCCTTCAAATGAATTGCATTCACATGCAAACTTGCATCATACAAGTTGTGACAAACTACTGCAACTTATCATACTCTCAACATAAATGCATACATAAGGCTGAAATATGCATCTACAATAGAAAAATGCAAGCCTTACTTGCTCAAGAAATCCAACCATTTCTTACCAAGCCAACT
>JZKD02S1794623.1:115472-129287 GCA_000966675.3 Picea glauca | reverse complement strand
AGAACTTAGATAATGAAGATGTATGAGAACTACCAATGTTTGAAGCTTCCTCCATCCTTGCAAGATATCAAACTTCAACACAAAACTTGCACAAATACCAATAGCTAAATCTCAATCTATCAATGGCAATCACACGAGCAAAACAAACTATGCTCTGATACCACCTGATTTGAAAATAGTGGGATGACTTGTTATGCTATGCAAGCACCCTCTACTTCATTAAAATAAAACTTTACAGGACCTTGCTCCATGTGTTAAAATATGCAAGATAAATTATGTGCCAAGTTTATGCATCTTCTTTTAAATATTCATGTGTGAGGAAATGTTATTTTAAATGGTTAAATATGTGCTTTAAATAAATACACAACAACATAACTTGCAACAAATAAACCATCAAACTCACAACAATAACAAGATGATAAAGGAGTTCACCCCTCTCTGGGCTACATCTCCTTGAGCCTCCATCAATGGACTTGGCTCCGTGGGATTAATTTATCAAAGATTCTTTTACAAGATGTTTCTCAACTCCAATGGAAATTATGGTTGTACCATTGGGATGAGAATACATAAAAACCCCAAAAATGACTAATAAAACTCTGAAAACAGATCATGGCTCATCCGGGCATGACCTCTTCTACATGTGGCCTTAAGCTTCCTTGAGCTTCTCTGTGGAAAAAAAACATGTAAAAGTCCTCAAATGGATCTGAAACCTATCCCAAAGTGTTCAGAGCATAATAATTAGCCAAAAATGATTATTCAATCACATAATACAAACATAGGCTCATCTGAGCAAGACCTCAAACAATGAGGGCTTCAAGCTCCCTGGAGCTTCCTGAAACTTCAATGGTTAAAAACCTGCAAAAGAAGTCTTCAAATGGATTTGAAAACAGTGCCAATGGATTCATAACGTCCAAAAACTCCTAGCTGGGCTTTTACGGCACCTCATTTGGCCAAACAATGAAGAAGATAGGCCTCCTGCAATTTTCTTCCTTCAAGCTTGTTGTCTCTCATTCACCAAAACGCTCCTCTGGGCGTTCAACCAAGAACACGCTCAAAAACTCGTGTTAAAACCTAGCACACGCACATAACCGCAAAAACGGTCAAACTATAGGACGGTTAGGGTGCTCCCAACCCCTAACCGCCAAGGTCGTGGTCATGTGGGTAAACACCCGAAACCATGGGCTAACCGTTGTTAAAAAACCAAATTTACCCTTGCACGCAAAGGTTAAGGTCATATGGGTCGATACATAAGACCGGGGGTTGGACTCCATTTAAAATATGCGCACGCGTTCTCCGTGTGGTAAGTGGTCACATGGGCGGACATGTGAAACCGGGGGCTGGGGCTAAGCCCTAACCCGGACCCCCGCGCCAACTGTAAAACAATGCAAATTCAAATATTTTATAACCCATATATATAACAAGAGACAAAGTATGGCACGCTGGTTGGGCGGCCATTGCCAAAGCATTGCACGCACGTGGAGGTCTGGGGTTTGAGTCCAGTGGACTCTATAATCTTTTAACCAAACACCCAAACCAATAGCAGGGTGCCACGTGGCAGCCCATGACTGGGCCACGTGGCACAGTACAACTAACCAAAAACTGCCACGTGTCACAATATCACTCGTCCAACTGTCAGCCAATAAATGAATGCCACGTCAGTGGTCATACCTCTGCCAATTCATCTCTACCATGTCATCGTACGAACATGCCACGTCAGCATCCGTACGGACTGTACAGTTAGCATAATTTTTTTACCTGTTTGGTGATTCGAACAGATCATGATATCTCACTCATCCGACGTCCGTTTGAACCCAAACGAGTTGTGTTGGGTTCATAACGATGAGGGATACACACTCATTTGTTTTGAGGCAATTCCAAGAACTTTGATTTTTGAGCTAAATTTTGACCCCTGGTCCAGATTTTGATCAGCCATTGATTTAGATCTAAATCGATGGCTTTCTTTTAATCTCATAAAGAGACAACTCATGATCACTCTGGTGGGCCCTCACAACTTAGGGTAAATTTCCTTACTACATAATTTTAACACTCCATCTTAGTGAGGACATTGTTTTCAAACACTCCCAATCCCTCTATGAAATATTCAAACTTTCCTTTAGGTAATCCTTTAGTACGTATATATGCAACCTTCTTATGGGTAGAGATGTATTGAAGATTTACTTCTCCTTTATGTACTCTATCCCTGATAAAATGGTATTGAATCTATCATGGAAAACTGGATTCTCTGAGAGCTTAATACAACTTTTATTATCAAAGTAAATTATGGTAGGACTTAGTTCTGAAATAAATAAGTCAACAAGTATCTTATGAAGCCAGAGGGATTCACAACTTGCCTGACTTGCATCCATGTGCTTGACTTCTGCAGAACTGAGAGCTACTGATTTTTGCTTCATGTTATACTAAGAGATCATGCTTGACCCCATGTTGAAGCAACAACTAGAGGTACTCTTCCTATCCATAGTACTCTCAGCCCAATCTGAATCTGAATACCCTATCAACTTGATTTGATCTCCCTTATTATAATGAATTCCATATCATATTATACCTTTCAAATATCTTAGAATATGCTTAACGGAAATCCAATGCACTCTTTGGGGATCTACCATATGTTGACTAAGAGTGTTGATGATAAAACATATAGCGGGTCTAGTATTGACAAAATACATCAAGCTACCAATTAATTTCCTGTAGATAGTGGGGTTTACCTTCTTTGAATCGACGGTATTTAGCTTCTTGAGATTCATGATCAGGGGAGTAGTCATAGCTTTACAGTCTTCCATCTTTGGTATGAGTGTTGGACAAGCAGGCTCTGCAATCTTCTTCCATTCGTTTCCAATAAGGTGGGATTCTCATAGATGGCTCTGATGCCATGTAAAGAAAACAAGATTGATTATAATATATATTAAAACAGGAATATCATTAAAGCAACCACACCAATCAACAGTAACATAAATCTTCTTTTATTCATCAATAACTTGAATACAAAACAATAGGAAATCTCATCTATTAATTGAGACATGTATCCACCCTTTATCTATGTACTCAAGCTACACGAATTGGGTATTGCTTTGATCTTCCGTGTACGGATTAGGGGTCGTACATACTCATACAATTGCGTTCCAGATATATTCGAACTTGGTTATGGTCAACAGACTGTAGTGTTGTCTCCTTTATTTTGTATTGTTGGTTCAATATCAGTTTCTATTGTTCGAGTCCACACTTCCTCCACTACAACCCTACCCAGTGTGAACTAGGAGAGAAAACCCACGCTCTACTTATCTCAACTCCACACCTTTTTCATTAAGAGACAAGATCCAAGTGAGTGGGTGAGGAAGATATATCAGCCATTGAATTAGATCTAAATCGATGGCTAGCTTTTATTCTCATAAAGAGACAACTCATGATCGCTATGGTGGGCCCTCACAACTTAGGGTAACTTCCTTACTACATAATTTTAATATAAATAATAGGACTAGTATTATATTAAAATGCCATAATTCTATAGCCCCAGTAATGTCAAAATTAAACATAATAAGTTATTAATTAATGAAAAAAATAACTACATTGGATCTTTAAAACTAAACAAAATTAAATCATAGAAATACCATTAAAGAAAAGAAGCATAACATATATTCTAAGGATGTTGGTAGAAATATCAAGCCAAAATTATGGTGTTTGTTCAGCATGGCTAGTCGCCCACTGGGTTATTGAAGGATGCTAACAGTAGATAAATCAAACACCTTATAACCTAGAGAAATAAATTAAATCTTACTTTTAACCTTCTAATAATGCATCCAATGATGTTGGGGCACAAAGTCCTTAAAAATCACGTTCTCTATAAGGAGGGCCTATAAAAAAGAAGAAAATGAGGGCACCAAATATTTTTTTTTCCACTACAATGCTAGTGTAGGAAAAAAATTGATGGGGAGAAAATTTACCTGCAATAAAACGAGGTTTCAGAACTCCTTAGGACTTACACGGGCTATGAAGATAGTTGGAATTCAACATAAATACTCTTTAACCATAGAAATATGCCATAAAGGGAAATGTTAACTTGTCAAGTGCTACGAAGATATCTGACAATCAACATAAATACTCTTTAACCATCAAAATCTGCCATAAAGGGAAATGCTATGTAGTTATTATTTCAACCACTTGTCATGGGCTATGAAGATAGTTGACATTCAACACAAATACTATTTAACCATTGAAATCTTCCATAAAGGGAAATGTTATGTAGTTATTATTTCAACCACTTGTCATGGGCTATGAAGATAGTTTGCATTCAACATAAATACTTTGTAACCATCTAAATTTTCCATAAAAGGCAATACTATGTAGTTATGATTTCAACCACTTGTAAAAGAACACACCACAACAACCCACCAATGCCCTCGCTGAGTATTTTTAATTTTTTTTATATCCATGATTTTATGAAATCCATAACTTTGTAAAGAGTATACAAGCCATAGAAAACATAGGTAGGAAACTGGAGAGCATAGAAATTATATAGCTTAGAGTATAAAGATTCTCCACCCTCTCACATACAAAACGTGGCAACCTCAACTAATTTTCAAATATGCTATTTTTATGTTTATTTGTATTTTATGACAAATACACTTGAATTGTCAAGGATTTAAGTCTCATCCAAGTACTTGTCCACCAATCACAAAATGAATTCCTAAAATTTTAAATTTATAAAAAAGCTTTTAAAATATCATGCTAAATAAAGATTTATAACTAATCTTTTAAAAAATCTCTTCCACAACACTATTCACGATTCACGGAAAACACCATTCACAATAGCAAATTCTCTTTGAGAATGTCATTCCCCTTCCTTGAACCTTCCCAAACGGAACTCATGTTCTCTATAAGGAGGGCCTATAAACAAGAAGCAAATGAGGACACAAAATCAATTTTTTTGCCACTAGGATGCCAGTGCGGAAAAACATTGATGGGGACAAAATTTGCTTGCAATAAAACAAGGTTCCACAAAGGTTCCACAACTTCTGAGGACTTACATTGTCTATGAAGATAGTTGGAATTCAACATAAATACTCTTTGACCATAGAAATCTTTCATAAAGGAAAATTCTATATAGGTATTATTTCAACCACTTGTCACGGGCTATGAAGATAGTTGGCATTCAACACAAATACTATTTAACTATCTAAATTTTCTATAAATGGAAATGATATGTAATTATTATTTCAACCACTTGTCAAAGCACACACTACAAGAACCCACCAATACCCTAGATGCTTATAATTTTTTTTTTTTATATCCATGATTTTCTGAAATCCATAACTTTGTAAAGAGTATACAAGCCATAGAAAACATATGTAAGACACTGGAGCACATAGAAATTATGTAGCTTAGAGTATGAATATTGTCCACCTGTCACATATAATATTCTTAGAACCAGTCCTCATTAGTGTGCACACATTCTACCACTTGTGAACCTTATTTATGGTCCTTGAAAACGTGGCAACCTCAATAATTTTCAAATATACTATTTTTTATTTTTATTTTATGACAAATACACTTGAATGGTCAAAGATTTAAGTCTCATCCAAATACTTGTCCATCCATCACAAAATGAATTTTTAAAATTTTAAATTTACAAAAAAATATTTTAAAATTTTAAAATATCATTTTAAATAAAAATTTATAAATAAGCTTTTTAAAATTCTCTTCCAAAAACACTATTCACCGAAAACACCATTCACTATAACAAATTCTCCTTGAGAACGTCATTCCCCCTCCTTAAACCTTCCCAAACACAACTGTCTTTCTGAATATGTCTCCATAAAAGGCCTAGTCCTTTATATTTAAAATCATTCAGGGATAACGTAACTATTTAGAAATATTTTAATTTTGATACAATTAGAATGCCTTTTGAAAGGATTTATGTTTCATCAATGATATGATGTCCTTCACAAATAGAAAATTAAATTTATTTTTTTTAATAAAAGAATAGTTTAATATACTAAACATAAGAAAAAAAAATCAAACCAATGCAAAGTCAAACTAATTCTACTTAGAAATGAAAGATCTACTTCCTATTTTGACATATATTAAAAATAATTTAATTATTACTAAGGCATATCTTAGTGTTAGCTTTTGTAGAATACCTGTCAACAGGTTGACAGGTTTTGCAAAACCACCATTTTCTTCCATCTGTCAATTAGACAAAACCTGTCAACCAATACTTGGAAATAATGGAGCAAGAGTTAGTTGCAAGAGTCAGTAGCGTAGTTGAACTCTACTTCACTTAATGTAGAGTCTAGTTTTCTGTGGTTAGTTGTAACCGCCTAAGTAGATTGGTTTCTTATATAATGATGTAATGAGTCCTCATTCAATAAGACAATAGATTATGAGCGTAGCCTCACCAATGTTTGTTTTGCCTAATTTTAAGTTGGTATCAGAGCCGCGTTGGAGATCCAACTCTGTGAGGCGAGATCCGATCTCGAATTTAATTTTGAAAAATTGCCAATGCCCCTCTATATAGAGTTAGAGAGCGTCGACGCTCTCACACTTATAAAATTGAAAAATTTGAATCCCGAGCGCTCCCTTTGCATGCATTCACGAGCGTTAGGCGCTAGCACTCCCCCCCTAGTCTCCTAGAGCGTTGCATGCTCAAACTAGCTCTCCCCTTTCCATATTAAGGTAGTGCTAGCGCCTCCCTTGCTGAATACCAGGAGCGCTGACTGTTCTGTTAGTGGAAAGCGTGGAGTTTGAAAGGATCTATATGAGAATTCATGGAACGTGTTTTTAAGAAGCATCTGATGTTTTTTGTTTGGAAAGCATGAATTTGCAGTGAATGGAAGGAGAGACTCGATCCGTTGTGAGAGCCCTCTTCTTATTTTGCTGAATCATGTGCTTATTCCATGAGCCAAGGTTGCATACAGTTTATTTGCCTTTGTGTTTATCCATGTGCTTATTCCATTTGTCTTTGTGGGAAGCATAAGTTTTCTTTTTTGGATCATTGAAAAGTTGGCGCCACGTTTCTTATATGATGGAGGTTTTTAAACTTTTAGATTGATTTATAAATCGTGAATGGAGGATAAAGGATCATAAATCATAAAGATGGTGTTATGACTTAAAAAAAAAAAAAAGGAATTTTTTTTTTTTTTAAGAAATTTATATGTTTTTTTTATATACATGAAGTGTTAAGGTTTGTGATTTTGTGGTCTGCATGGAATGGTTTTAAGGTTTTCTTATATTTTTTTTTAAGAAAATTGAGAGTGAAGGTAGAGACAGATCAGTGGATCCGAAGGCAGAGTGACAGACTGCTCAATAAATTGACGAAAGTTGCATATTCTTGCTGATTCACCGCCTTCAGGATTGAAGTGTGTTCGGTGATACAAGGATCCATTGTCTGATTGGATGAGAAGACACTTGCAGAGATGGTGAATCCTCTGGAAAAGGCCTACCTCAACGAAGCCAACAAATTAGATGGCACAAATTTCATTAACTGGAAATTCAAAATGCAGACCTTGATGGAGGGCTATGGTGTCTAGACCATTGCGAAGGGAGATTAAGTGAAACCTGATGCGGTTGTCGGTGCGACAACAGCTCAGATCCAAGACTGGGATAAGCGCGAAAACAAGGCAAAGGTATTGTTGTGTATGTCTGTTAAAGATAACATAATTCCACATATTAGAGAAACTAAAACTTATGCTGCAACATGGACATCACTTAAAGCATTGTATGAAACTAGCAACACAAATCACTTTTTGTTCCTGAAAACTAAATTGCTAGGCATTAAGATGGATGGAATTGAATCTGTTAGTTCATTTTTGCGTCGTATTAAAGAGGTGAAAGAAAAGCTAGAAATATAGCGGAAATAGTTTCCAGCAATGATCTTGTCACTATTACCTTAAATGGTATGCTAGAAGATTATCAGATGTTCATAATAGGTCTCACAGCAATGGAGAAACCTCCTATGTTTTAAGAACTGACAGGTATTTTGTTGCAAGAGGAAGAGAGGCATGGGAATCTGAAGCCTCAGAATAAAGATTTGGCATTGTGGTCAAATAAGAGATCTGCGAGAGGGAGATCAGGAGAAAGAGGCATAGGAGGTAGTTCATGGCAGAGAGACAGTTCATCGCAGAGAAGACAATCTCCAAGGCCGAATCAAGGTATGCAATCTAACATGAATGATTCAAAGAGTTGTTTTTATTATGGTCGACCTAGACATATTGTTAAATATTGTCATAAGAAGAAGAGTGATGAGGATAGGAATAAACCTAGAACACATTTAGGTCATTATGCAAAAAAATATTCAAATCATGATCTTAGATTATTTGTTGCTAGTGATGATATTGATGAACCCTTGAATTTTAATTTACGGGATCTTAAGCTGTCTGTGTCTAACATTGCTTTATCTGCTGAAACGGATGATATTGATGCATGTTTTGTGGATTTTGAAACATCAGTACATATGACTTGTAATAAGAAATGGTATGCTAATTTTAAAGAAACATAGAATGGTGCCAGCATATATCTTGGAGATGACTACGCTCATCAGATCAAGAGATACAAAGACATTCCTGTGACATTGTCGAATGGTACTATTCGTCACATTCAGAATGTTGTGTATGTACCAGGGATAAAGAAAAATTTGATCTCTGTGTCCACCATCACGGATCAAAACTTGAAGGTTGAATTCTTCAAGAATTATTGCATAGTGACGGATCTGTTGGACCAATTCAAAACAGTTGCGACAGGAGTCGGAGCAGGAGGCCTATACAAACTTGATGTTACCAGCAAAGCACATCACGCACTAAATTCTACAACTATGCCAATAGAGATTCTTTGGCATCAAAGGTATGGCCACATCTATCATCCCGATTTATTGTTATTACAGAAAAACAATATGGTTGAAGGACTTTGCATGTTAAAGAATGAGAATGTTTCTTGTGATGGATGTGCATTAGGAAAGATGCACAAAGATGAATTCCCCTCTAATCCTGATAAGAAAAAGAGAGATGTGTTAGATCTTGTGCATACTGATGTTTGCGGGCATATGCAGACTAGGTCTTTAGGAGGTGCATTTCACTTTTTGTTATTTATTGATGATTGCATGAGATATACATGGGTTTACTTCCTTAGAATAAAAAATGATGTTTTCAAGTACTTTAAGGAATTCAAAACGATGGTGGAAAAGCAGACAGGAAAATCCATCAAAATCCTTCGTTCAGATCAAGGGGGAGAGTATAAATCATGGGAATTCATCAAATATTGCAAAGATTATGGAATAGTACAATAGTTTACACTACCTCACACTCCACAACAGAACAGAGTCACTGAAAGTAAAAACAGAACTCTGGTAGAGTGTGCACGCAGTATGATGAAAGGTAAGAATCTCTCGAATGCATTTTGGGATGAAGCCATAAATACTGTAGTTTATTTAAAGAATAGAAGTCCAACAAGGTGTCTTGATAATGTCACTCCTTTCGAAGCCTTGTATGGTTCCAAACCTGCAGTTCATAATTTGAAAGTATTTGGGTGTAAGGCTTTTGCTCATATTCTAAACGAGAATAGGAATAAATTGGATGCTAAAGCCATTAAATGTATTTTCATTGGGTATTGTTCTGAATTCAAAGCATACAAACTGTTTGATCCTTCTACTCACAAAGTATTTGCAAGTAGAGATGTACTTTTCCATGAGCAGGAAGCAAGAAATCATGACAAAAATAGTCATGAGGAATAGCATAGCCTTCTTGATGAAGGAGTTAAAGAAAAGCAACAACAACCATCAAAATAGTCGCCACCACAACAACAACCACAATTGCAGCGACATCACCAAGAAGGACTCAGTGAGATGGACACTTCAAGCAGTCACAGTTCATCTAGAGGCGAAGACAGATCTTCACAAAGTGGGGAGGAAGATAATCAATTGAGAAGATCTTCACGATAGGTTCGACTCCCTGAGAGGTATAGAGACTATGCCCTAATGAGTAGCATTTCAAATGTCATAGAACCCATGAGTTTTGATGAAGCTAATGAACATGATGAATGTTGAAATGCAATGGAGGAAGAATATGAATCTATAATGAAAAACAATACTTGGGAATTGACTGAATTGCCTAAACATAAAAATCTCATTGAATGTAAATGAATATAAAAACCCAAATTTAAATCAGATGGTAGTATAGACAAATATAAGGCTAGACTAGTGGCAAAGGGGTATTCACAAACATAAAGTATTGATTATGTTGAAACATTTGCACCAGTAGCTAAATTGAATACTATCAGATTGTTAATTACTTTAGCTACAAAGTATCATTGGAAGTTACACCGATTAGATGTTAAACCTGCATTTTTGAATGGTGAGTTAAAGGAGGAGGTTTACCTTACTCAACCTGAAGGGTTTGTGGAACAAGGACAAGAACACTTAGTGTGTAAGTTAAAGAAAGCATTGTGTGGACTAAAATAGACACCTAAGTCATGGTATGAGAAGATAGACTCTTTCTTTCTTCAACAGGGTTTTATGAGGAGCAATACTGATCCAAATATGTATACCAAATTTGATGAGCAGGGGTATATAGTATTGATTTCCTTATATGGTGATGATTTGATAATTATAGGAAATGCAGAGAAATTAATTGATGAAATCAAGGAGCAGTTGTCAAAATTTTTTGAAATGAAAGATCTTGGTGACTTACATTACTGCCTAGGTCTTGAAGTTTGGAGAAATGGAGGCCAAAATTTTGTTTTTCAGAGTAAGTATGTCAGAGAAGTACTTAAGAGATTTAAAATGGATCAGTGTAAATTTTCTATTGTTTCCATGCAACAGAATGTGAAACTTTCTTGTGATGATGGTTCGAAGGAGGTGAATGGCACTATGTATAGACAGATGGTGGGTAGCTTGAATTATCTCACCACAACCAGAACTGATATTACATACTTTGTGAGTGTGTTAAGTCAGTTTATGGCGAAACCTCTAGAAAGCCATTGGAATGCAGCAAAGGCAGTACTCATGTATATAAAAGGAACACTTGATTATGGTATTAAATATACTGATGCATCTGATGTTGAGTTGACAGGTTATTCAGATTTTGATTGGGATGGCAATCCGGATGATTGAAGATCAACCACTGGATATGTGTTTGGCATTGGATCTAGGGTTGTTTCATGGAGCAGTAAAAAACAGCCTACTGTATCTTTGTCATCCACTGAAGCAGAATATAAAGCTTTGTGTGCAACAACTTTTGAAGTTGTTTGGTTGAGAAGACTTCTTCAAGAGGTTGGAGAAGAACAAAAGGAACCTACAATGATCAAATGTGATAATCAAAGTTCAATCAAGATGATGAATAATCCGATTTTTCATGCAAGTACAAAGCATGTTGATGCTCAGTTTCACTTTGTTAGAGAAAAGTTGCAGTCAAATGAAATAGCTCTTATGTATTGTAATACTTGTGAAAATGTTGCTGATATTTTCACTAAGCCTCTTGGAAAGATTAAGTTTGAGCGGTTTAGTGAGATGTTAGGTGTAGAAGTCAATCCATTCTCCATTAAGGGGGAGACTTGGAAATAATGGCGCAAGAGTCAGTTGTAGTTGAACTCTACATTAAGTCTTGAACTCTACTTCACTTAATGTAGAGTCTAGTTTTTTGTGGTTAGTTGTAACCGCCTAAGTAAATTGGTTTCTTATATAATGATGTAACCAATCCTCTTTTAATAAGACAATAGATTGTGAGCGCCTCACCAGTGTTTGTTTCGCCTAATTTTAAGTCCAATACCACTACTTCCTTTGCTCTCCACATGTCCCTACTCATGTAAGTTGGATTTAACTATGCATACTACTTCAATTGTCAAAGTTATCTATCCACCCTTCCTGTTCTTGTTTACTTTTTCTATCTGTCAGGCCTTCTTCCTTGTCTGTCAAATTCGATTAGACATAAGCATAGTCTGTATTGTTTGGGAGTACATCTTTGCAATCCTTTAGAGAATTGATCCATTCAGCAGATTATTTTCGAGCCACAGTGTCTCCAGGTTCGGTAACATGCTGAAGCCTGGAGGAATATCTCTAGAAAAATTGTTAGACCCCAAGCTCAAATGACTCAACTCACCCAGTCCAGGGATGTTATGCGGCAAGATTTCGATGAACTGGTTCTCTGACAAATCCAGCGTGTGCAAATGCTTGCAAGCCAACAATCCATCGGGAAATGGACCTTGGAAATCGTTCGATTGCAGGATCAGTTCTGTCAGATTTTGAAGGCCACGTATAATAGGAGTCAACCTTCCTGCAATGGAAGTGTTGGAGAGATTAACTTTAGTAACCGCATTGAATTCAATCCGACAAAACACTCTGTTCCAACCATAAGGGTTTTGATCAAACGAATTCCACTTGCTCAAAACATTATGTTTGTCAATCCAATCCATCTCTTTTATGTGCAGGAGGATTTTTCCTTCGTCATAGATGGCATTGCAGGGAAGAAGAACTAGCAAGAGACTGAGAAAAAGAAGAGGAGACTTCTGAGCAATTTGAATTCGGAAGATCCGATCCGGCATAAGCGAGCCATGGTTGCCTGGTGTTTCGGTTTGGCTTGGCTTCCCTTACATATATATCAACACACTTTGAGATGTGTTTGGTGAAGTCTAAGAGTGAAAATTGGAGTGGGTATGTGGCTGATGCGAACACTATTGTCCAGACAAAAACAACACCATCATTGAGACACAGACACGGTATAACAAGACAATCGAATTAAGGCTGGCCTAAGAGTACAGGTAGAGGTGGAGTTATCTGGTGCCATTTATCTCCGGTACTTAAAGTCTCTATAATTTAAATTAGTGATTCACTTCGATTCAAATCCTTATATAGGTTAATTAGTTTGTTCACAAGTCTTCTTGAAAATTATAAATTTAGTTATTATAAATTAGACTTCTCTGCATATTTGATAGATTTAGATTTAACATAAATAAATAAAAAATTAATTTTATTTATTTATTTATAAGTTTTGAAAATTATAACTTTACTTATTCGAAATTAGACTTCTCTGCATACTTGATAGATTTAGATTTAACATAAATCCAAAAAAAATTAATTTAATTAGTTTATTCACCAGTTTTGAAAATTATAACTTTACTTATTCCTAAATTAGACCCTCTGTATATATCTAGATTTAACATAAATCTAGACTGTTTTAAATTCTATATATAATTCAAATGGATGATTCACTTCTATTTAAATCCCTATCTTAAAAAAAAAAAACTTTAGTTCAAATTAGTTTCTTCACAAGTCTCGAAAATTATATGTTTGCACGTGGAACGACTTTTTGTTTTCGATAAACTTGAGGTCTTCCACAATTATAGAACTTCACGTGGAACGAATTTTATTTACCTTTCTGTTTCTGATAGTTTGCGAAAAATTCTACGATAGAGAAAGTTTGCAAAAAAATCGATAGCTATAGCTCGAAAATTATACCCTTACACTGTTAGTCATTTCCATCTCTTAGATTTCTGCTAATGCCATTTTAATCTATACTTTGTATGCACCCAGGATTTAATTTTGGGTTCAAGCTCATTCAAGTTTCCTTGTTCAAGTTGTCAGTCTTATTATATTTTTTATTAATATTTATTTAAATCAATTTAGTTTTTAAAATGTGTATTAATTTTTTTTAAATATTTTTTTAATATTTTTTAAATCAATTTAATTAATTGAATATGGATTAAATATTTTTACATTAAAAAGGAAAAACACCTTTATTTATATCAAAAATTTATATTTAATTAAAATTTAATCTTGAAAAGAGTTGTGATAACCTATATATTTTTAAATATACTTTT
>JZKD02S1794623.1:62512-81780 GCA_000966675.3 Picea glauca | reverse complement strand
CCCATTGACTATGAAGGGACACTGGATAAACTAGTGATCAAGGGATTCTGGATTTATCTTACACATTATGCATTATGATTGTTCCATGAATCCTCTCTTCCATCCCATGCCAGGTTCTTTTCCAAAGTAGTTACCATATAAAAGAAATTTTATGCTATGGATCCACTTTCAAGACATTGATCCCTATGTCTCATTCTTTCATTCATCCAAGTGTTGAACATCCAATGGATGAGAATATCCCTACTTAACAAGAATTCTATTGTTCCTTGCTTACCTCATCTCTATACATTTGAACCCTCTTTGATTAATATCTCTGGTTCCTTGCTTACTCCATCTCAATACATTTAACCCCCTTTGGCATTTCTTTCTACCATGAATCCACAAATCTCCATTTGTAGGGATTGCTAAGATTTGAGGTTGCATGGTCATGGTATTTGAAAAACTAGGAAAAGGGCATATCAATCCACATACCACATACCTATTTTACCACAATGAAATAGACATGCTTGAAGCTTGATAATTTACATAAAGGAAAACTAGTTCCAAAATTCTTCCACACAAGACGGGTGATCTTTTGACTCTATTCCTAAAATAGTGCATTTGAAGATATGCTCATCCTCTTTTTCACATTGTTCCAACTATATAAGGAAATGTAGTTATTCTAAGATCATGCGATTGACGCGTATTCCTCTTCCATGTATGTGCGCCCAAAATGCTAATCTTTGTGTACGATCTCCAAAATAATTTACCTAGGAGGGAAATGTTGAGACTTTTCATTTTTTTAATTCCCAAGTTTCTTCCCTTATTCTTTGTGCTGTAAATATTTGTCCATATGATCGATGGTCATTTTCTCTTTGTCAAGGACCTCCATAAGAAGTTTACGTGTTTTTTCATACTTTATTATCTTTTACAGCATTGCTATAACTACGAATAAGGAAACCAACAATGCCCACTGCACTATTTTCAATAGGATTACTAAACAATCATAAGGGATTAAAGGCAAAAGGTCCAACCCTATAAAAAATTTGTAAATATTCGAATATAGATTTATTTGAGCTCAACGGCTTGCCAGTTTATCCCATACTTTTCAGATCTTGAATGTGTAAACATTTTCATTGGTTTTTACGGAGGTTTACTCCTTCCCATTCCATTCAATACCTTTCAAACCTTGAACAAGTGAATCAATTTCATTGGTTTTTAATGATTGAATTTCAAGCATCAAACAATGTCGAGTTGTTAGACAAATATTAAAAAGACAAACAAATTTACCTAGCATTTAGCACATGAAATGCTTGGAAGTTGACAGCTGCATTCCAGCATCAATAACTGAGTTTTTTGATACAAAATTATTACTGGGAAAATCAATTTATTAGCATGCCTTTGAACAATATATTATATGTTGATTGTTGTATCAGATAATTCCATTTAGGCTCAGAATTTATGGCACCTAACGCTCCCAGACCGGATTAGTTGAATATTATGATGTACTAGTTGAACAGTGTGATGTAATGCCAGAGAATCAACTTATCAGCACATGGAATGCCTTGGAACAACTTATATTATATGTTGATAGTTACTTTAGAAAATTCTATTTAGACTTGAATAATTTATGACCCAACGCTGTCAGAATGGACTCATTGAATAATATGCGTAATGCCTTTCAATTTTTTACCCCGCCATAAATGAAAAGAATCAGTAAGACAAATTATATAGAAGGTACCAAAATGTATTACTCAAATATTTAGTTACTATTCGACACAATATAATGCATTTAAATCTTAACCTCCAGAGACGGAAAAAGGTTATGATGTTTGTCAATGAATGTTCATGAATGATATTGCCTATTGTATTGTGTTAAAGTGGGTATTTGTACTATGTTAATGCGTTACGGCTTTATAGATTCAACTGAACAATAAAAATGTTTATTCATACCAAAAAATAAGATTGAAGTGTGAAGTGTAGATTCGAGGGGCAACATCAACAGATAGTATCTCTTCTTTATCTCTCACAATAAAGAGAACTTTTGCAGCCAAAAATGTATGATGCAGATGATTCACCGTGGACATCTTTGAACCAAAATATTATAGTTTTAGTTGCAATGTTATCTTGGGTTATTGAATCCCAACAGTAAATCGTACAATAACAACAATCAGAAAATAGTTTCAAAACTTTGCCTATTAGAACAACACCCAAAATATATGATAAACCAATAGCATTATAAAGGCATAACCTCCTGCATAATTTAAGAGCACTAATTTCACCCTCGGGGATGACAAATACCGTCAAAGATCCTAATCATACAAAGGAATGCAATAATTATATGATGTTTACCCATTAAATATACAATCATGCTTGTAAACAATTTTAAATCGCTCAAAGTTTTATAAAAACGTGTCACTTTTATGTGCTTTGGGAAAACAATCAAATGTAAGAAAGCGTGCATATTGGATATATGTTCCTAGCCACTCTAGAACATATTTTCTTATTATGTGAAGACTATTGTTGTCTTACACCATCTAATGGTCAGACAGTACTGAAAAGCACAAATCCTGAACTCATTTAGTCAAATATTCTATGTGAGGGCCTTTTACAATTACCAAAGCATATGTCTTTCATCTAAACAAAGTAGTGCCAACTTCTAGTGTTGTGTTTTCCATATTATACATTGTAACTTCCAAGAAAGAAGTGACGTTCTTCTCATTTATTACTTTAATGCTCTGCTACAGACATTAGAGATAAGATCCTACACATGCACAAAATCTAGTATACAATATATGTTGATTATGGAATATATGCATATGACAAAGTACAAAATGACTTGCAACCAACTTATTTAACTTTGTTCAAGACAGAACAAATACGAGTCTCAAAAGAATTCTCTTTTCAAAACAGAGACTGAGGATCTTGTGTTGTTTTAAATTCTTAGTAAATATATCCGAAATGGATAATTATGGTTCGCGATAATAATATATCTGGAAGATTTGTAATCCTCCCAAAACAACAAGCATTACACACCAAAATGAGTAGGGGAAGAATTGGAAGGGTGAAGAAAAGTTGTAAGGCCGTCGGTATTAGAAACACATCAAGTGAATATAAATCAGATTATAACCTATAGACAAATAAATATTCATAAAAACTAGAAATGTCAACACACTATCTTCCCATGCAAAATTTGAACTTGGCTCAACCCAAGTAGCACAACATATTACATAAACCTAGAGACTAGTCAATAGCGAAAAGTTGACAACACAGCACAAAAGATAAACCCAAAAAGTGAACAAGCTCAACCTTCCACCTCAATTCAATGCCAACAATATTCTTTGTAAACATATGAGCTTGTATACCATGCCTTCAACTCATCATATGTTCATGCACAAGCCATAAGTACTTGGATTTTTCCAGTAGTGCCAATTGTCACACCATCACAAGGAAGCAAACAGATGCAATATAGTTAGTTAATAGTTTACTCAACCATACACCTTCACATTCTCATATGTGACACTGTAATGTACTTCCATGCAAGTGACTATGTTCTTGATAATCATTTTCAAACACTACATTAAGCTTCTGTCCAAAATGATTGTGCATAGGCATTGCGTTGGAAAATTGGGCCGAGTTTGCTTGCATTCCTGAGACCCAGGCACAATTTAAGTGTGTCTCATACTTCTGCAAAACCACAACCATGCAAAGAGTTTCAATACCACCATATAGTTGCCTAATTATAAATCAATGTGAATGTAATAGAAGATGGTTTGCTTGTATTCAAAGCAAATTTGAATAAAATTTATCAGCTACATAACATAGATTATATCTGCTTTTATAGGAGTTGTATTCACACTCCCACTTGTGTTTAGATTCTGATGTGCCTAGCAACCCCTTTGACATATTTATGGTCATTAGTTGGGCATTAATAAAATTATTCTTGTCTTATCTTATAACACAATTCCAAGCAACCATGTAGTGTCAGGTTATGTTTCAATTTTTGACTAGGAGCTCTAGTAAATCAGTGACCATAAATCTTACAGATTAGCCATTTGCTATATTTAGAATTGTGTTACCTTCCATGGCAATGTTTCAGCGATAAACATGTATATGTACTCAGTCAATATCAATGGTACAAATAATTACTTCTTCAATACAACCTGCTAACGGTAAGGCTAGATGCACAATATGTTTCAACCATTTCTCTATACAACACATCTTAATATAAGATGGTAGGAAATATGCAAGCATGTTATTCATGCTTTTTTGATAATTCAGTGATATTACTATTAAATCTTTCAAACAGTGCATATCAAGCAAGCAACTTCATATGTATACTACAAGACCAACAAATCTTAATGTGAGCCTTAAATTCTTCGAGTGTCCTAAAATAGAGTTAAGGAAAAGGAACGGATATAATATGAATGTAAATGTGTAATCTAATTCATCCCTCAAAACATTAATAACTACCAAGTAAAAATGGAAAGTCAACAACAAAGGAATCTAAAACATCATCTCAAGTATTTAGCTGACAGCATTATCAGTTGAAGGGAATCTTAAGACTGCATAGTCAACTTTTTGTAAGAACGTTATTCCAGGAAAGAGATTATATAAATTACACTGAAATATACCAACGGAAAGAAAATCGGCAAGATGATAATAAATATTGCCTGATAATTGTATAACCTAGTTTTCAACTTGAAAGGGATGAAGACATCCAGCTTAAGGAAGTTACACTGGCTCTGGTATTCATGTATGAATAGACAACAACAGGAAATCGGTCTTACTCAACTCTCACAAAAACAACAAACATATAAAGAAATCTCAAAAGAGAAAACAATAGCTCTCCAAATTAACTAAGCATTGTTCCCATCTGCAAATTTTGGGCTCAAGATTTTATATTGTCTATAGGTATAGATGGGAAGACATTGAATATTCTTGTTTATTGTAATATATGTATTTCCCTGAGGCAGTTTAAAAAATAACTGCCCAAATTAATGTCTGGTTATTGTTTGTTTCGTTTTAATGTCCATTGAGACATTGATTTTTTAAGATTTTGTTTCTATGGTTGGACAACTCAGTTAATAAATTTCCTAGTTCATGTTGGTTTTCATGGGATAGAAAATCTTCGAAAGAATTATAATCACGAATGTTTTTGTATTTATTTATAATGGGCCTGTAGCCTGAACAACATAGGAGGAAGTAATTTTCATCTTATACAAGTCATCTCTCTCTCTCTCTTCTTAGATTGTGTCCACTGTCTTGTTTCACTATAAAGGTCGTGTCAGTTATATTTTTGAAGTTGCTTTCTTTTTCCAGCTTCTCCCTTTTGCAAGGCAGTTCTATTTTTCAAGTTTAGGGTTGATTGTCTCTTTGAAGTTGTAAATAAGTTTCTCTCTTTTATATTGTCATCATACCAAGCTTTTTCTTTGATTATGTTTTCAATAATTGTCTTGATGTTACTTACGAAGTTGTATTTGTTTCAAAGATATTTATTTATACCCCAGAAATCTAACCACTTCCTTGCCCCAACTTTTCTTTATCTATCTTGGTTGGAAGAAAGGCAACTAGATCTATACCACACAACAAATACTGGAAATTATTTTTTTTGTGTTTTTTAGAAAAAAAAATGATATAACCAGCAAGGAAAACATAATAAGAGTAATAATATTGATTGAGAACAGAATTCCATTAAACTCTCCATGGCCTGTCAAGGTTTCAGCATAGCCACTCCAAAGGCCGCCCCTTAGAGAAGTGGTGGGGATTTTCATGTGGTCCCTTTATTGACACCTCTTCTCTTTTGGGCCTCTGTCATGAATGGAACACAAGAATCCTACCTCTTCTAATGAATTTGAATTCCTCTACTACCCCAATCTCTTCTCCTTGAATCTCAAACTCAATGGGACCATGGAACAGTCAAGACATTCTTCCCCTCAAGCTCTCTCCTTTCACAAATGCAAGGGTTTCATCAGACTCCTTAAGGAGGTGTTAAGCTACATTGTCTAAGCAAGAATGTCTTTTTTTCTCTGTGGAGATCATTTAATCAATTGATCAAAGTCAACTTCCCTCAACTCCACCATTCCTCTCAGGTAGTAAGATTCATAGTAGAGAAGTTGAACTCTCCTCCAATAGTACAAATCTCAACAAAGGAAGTATGTCACAATATCAAGGTCTTCAAAGAACACAATTTGCTATGTCGCTTCCAATAGCTCTCCACTTCAAAGAATTTCATTGGAATCTCCATGGTCTTCAAGGGTTTTCAACATAACCACTCAAGAGGTCACCCCCTAGAGAGGTGGGGGGTTATTTTCATCTAGTCCTTTCATAGATACCTCTACTCCTCTAGGTTTTCATCATGAATGGCCCACAAGAAGACTACCTCTTTGAATGAAGGTGAATGCCTTTGATCCCCCAAGCTCTTCTCCTTGAATCTCAGGCTAAAGGGCGAATAATGGGAACATGGGACACTCAACACCTTACGCTCAATCTCCCTCTCTTTTCACAAATGTTAGGGTTTCATCAAAAGATCCTTTTCAAGGAGGCGTTAACTCAAGTTCTCCAAACAAGAATGCCTCTTTTTCTCTAAATAGGTTGTTCAAGCATGCGATCAAAGTGGATTGCCTCAACTCCAGTAGTCCTTTTGGGAAAGAAGATTCATAGTAGAAAAGTTGAATTCTACTCTAATCCTACAAGTCTCAATAAATGAAGTATGTGACCATATCAAAGCCTTCAAAGACAATTATTCGATATGTTGCTTCAAAGAATTCCATTTAGCAATCTACAATCTGCAATCTGCCATGTTTTCAACATAGCCACTCTAAAGGTCACCCCCTAGGGAGGTTGGGGGAGTTTTTCATCTAGTCCCTTCATCAATGCCTCTACTCCTCTTGGTCTAGTTCATGAATGGACCGCAAGAGCTCTATCTTCGCAATGAAGGTGAATGTGTCTTCACTCTTCTAAGGTATTCAATTCCCTTGCACTCAAAACAATTTTTCATCTCTTTAATGCAATCCATCAACTCCGGATTCCGATTTCCATAATACAGAGGGGTACCATGTCTAGGTCTACCTCCCAAACTTGTTATGTCTCCCTTCATTCTTTCCTCTAGGGCCCTTTCTTCTCTTGGTTCTTGTCTTGCAACTTCCACTTCTCCTTCATCTTCACTCTCATCAATCACATTTGTTGTGATTCTTGTTCTATGGGATCTTCTATGTCATCCAATGTTGTTAACACTCTCAACATTTCTGCAACATCTTCACCAACATTTGCATTTCTAGGTCTTCCTCAACCTCTTCTCATAGGAATATCCTCATCCCACCATTCTACATTGCAACTTTTGTCAAAATCAACATGTTGCTTCTCTCAAACAATTCTACCCAACCCCTTCACTCTTTGCTAGAATTATCTTCAACCTTAGGCTTCCTATGTTCTGACACCAGTTGATGTACGCAACCTTATTGCTTGTTATCAAAGTGCATATAGCTAAAACTCATATACATCCACAAAAATAAAAAATTCATAAACAAAATTGAAAAATGACATCAACAACACATCATCGATCTGTATTCATTCAAAAGGCCATTTCTCTTGGACCTTATTACAATTTGCAGAGACTTTCCCACTACATAATCTACAACAACATTAGAAGAAAAAAAGAGCCTACTTTTTTTTGAAAAATATGTCATATATTTACAAAAAAATAATTACATCAACAAAACAAAATAGCGAAAGCATATATACAATGGAGCTTATATCCTCTTCCTCTGCACTACAAAAACTAATATAAAATGAGGGTATGCAATGATATCTAGAGACCTAGAATCCTTAATGAGCAAAACACATTTCTTGCCAGATTGGAATAAACAGACAAAGAAGTAACCTCATTATCAAAAACAAACTTACAAGATATATTCCAAATAGATTACAAGGCAGAGATATGCAGACAGTGCGAAATACCCAAACAAGAAGAGAGAACCAAATAGTCAGCATCATTAAGAAGAGTTGCATGCCAATGAACCTTCCCCTGAAGGAAGACTGATACTGGGTCTACACATTGTTCCAGCAACTCCTGGCAAACTAGCAATCCCAGAATATGTGCTTCACCATTTCACAACAATCACAGACAAGGCAAAGGCTGTTAGGGAGACCAATCTTCATCAACCATACCTTGGAGGGGAGCCCGTGATAAAAAACAAGCCACACGAACACCATCAACATGTAGGATAACTGCACGGACCATACACTATGAAAGCGATGAATCCACCTATCCTCTAGATCCGAGACCACCCAACAAGCATTAAGAACAGAGAGTAGCCGATGGCATTGATAAAATATGGAGTAGATCTTCTGAGAGTCATATTGTTGAAGAGGACAAACTAATGTGCAACAATATGTCTAGGAGCATGCTATTGAGGTCCAAATATCATGCCAAAAGAAGATACCCTTCTTACTCAAACACCAAGCTCGAACCACAAAAGCTTTCCAATGAAAGAACCTTATGACCTCCAGCTCCAAATAGGACATATTGCTAGATCCCAACCGCTCTACTGCCAATTATAGTCCATCTGACCAAACTTGCAACAACCTTCCAGACAACCCAGATGATCCTGAAAATAGAAGAACCTAGAACAAGTGCACAAAGTACCCACAAGCCTTACCCACATGTTGAGTTGTCTACAACCTGTGATGCAACAAGATCTACCAAGGAGAAGGTACCCTCCAAATAACACACCACCGATTTAGTAGCTAGGATTCTCCCCTAGGTAACCACATCAATAAAAACTAACACCCCCTTATTCTTGGGAATGACACACAGATCCCATGAAACCATCAAGAGGCCTTGAGCTTCACCATATTTAGACCATAGCTACGACCTAAACATTTGCTCCAAGCATCGAAACTAAGCCCGACTAGGAAGCCAACAAAAAAATAGTAAATGTAAGAATCTTAGAGGATCCACACTACAACCATCAACTTCCCTATAAATGGGAGGTCCTTACACTACCAAAAATTAAGCTTGGTATGCAACTACTGAAGACATTAATCCCACATAGCACGAGGGAAAGGCCCACCCAAAAGAGAATGCCAAGATACCATACAATTACCCAAGTCCAAACAAAATTCCACCAAAGGGGAATCCATACAGATGGCTCATCCAATCCAATCAACCAAAAATCAATTTTATGATCAACAACAACCACACCTAAAGCCACACAGTGGACTCCTAGTTGATGGGAAATAAAAGAAGAGAGTTATAAGAAAAATGATCGTTAACCATCTCCAAGCCATCACGAAGAGATACCACGAACACACCCATGAATGAAAGCAACCTTTAGCAGATAGCTCAAAGCATCAACAATGAACACATACAAGGGGATAAAGGGAATCCTTGTTGAATGGGTGAAAGAACACTATGTTGGGTCTTTTTGGCTAGTGTAGTCATGTGGGCCTTGTCCAAATAGACTTGCGGGAGCTTACAAAAGTCTGTTATGCTACTCGGTTTTGATTTTATGCCCTCGGATCAAATTGACCACATGTCCCTAAATGGCTTGAGGAGGCAAGTTGCAACTCGTGTTAAAACTCAAACCGGGACTCAAATGCATGAATCGTCAGTTGCATTGGATTAAGAGCGCCGATTTTTAGCTAGTGGGGCCCCTACGCTATCATTCTGTCGACCGAAAAACCATTTGATGGAGTATCTCCAGAACTAGGGTTTTGGTCAATGGAGCATAGTGTAATTTCTGACGATGAGGTTGATTTTCAAGAACACTCTGTCGAGCGTTTTTGGATATGGTATTGATATTGGTATGGTATGGTATGATATTGTATTGGCTATGGTCTTCATCCCATGTTTTTCTTATGCTAAATCTATCTCAATTGTTGAAACATAATTCATTTCATGCTCGTTTTTTAGGATTTGACAATTAATTGTTTCAGTGCTCCTATAGGTGAATTCACATTATAGTGATCACTTACCCTCTACCTTTGTTTTCCTCAATCATAACACTACAAGAAGAATTTAATGTTCAATATTGCTTCATTATTGAGGTGCATCATGAGTTTGACAAAGTAGTGAAACACCATGTTTTACCTCCCCATGTAATGATGATCATTATAACATCATTTGTGGGGAACTTATGCATGTAACTAAGCTTCACTATACTTTAGTAACATTGCACATGTGCACACATAGGTAGTTTTGAGGAGTACTTATTTTCCTAGTGACCAACCCCTCATGTAATGGTGCCCTGCACTACTAGGTCCTTTTTATCCACCACTTATCCCTTATCTCTTAATGAGCTTATTTCTTACCTTTATGGTTTGGTGTTTCTTGTTAGAAAAAAGAGGATCACATAGAAATGATATAAAACAGATGAAGAAATAAAACATATGCCCCTTTATTCCATATTCATTGAACTCATCGGGTACATACATCACACAATAGGAGTAAATAAGGCTATACATGTATTACTAGTCCATGCTATTAGATCATATGAGTATCAATTAAATGGAAATAATTCATGCAATGGTTGTATAACCTCTATTTCCAAATTACACTGGTTCGAGTAGTAGGTTTACCGTTGAATAGGCATGAATATGGGAAAACAATACAACTCGTAACATGTAATGGCAACTTATTAGAGAAACAAGGCAATCACCTTTCCCATATTCATTGATGTCATTACCTCAATAAGATTGGTAAATATATGTAATAAGTCAGTTAGTCTTAATATTCATATTGTATCTTCCTAAGATTGATACCACTCTAATCATATAGAAGCTTCATAGTGAATTCGATAACCTATAGATACGAGTTATGCTTTGAGAGTCATATCACGTAGTTTCCATAACAAGAGCTTAGTAATAGAGAGCTTAGTATGATTCCATTCATTGTGTTGTTTAGTGATGTTTGGTATAGGCTAAGAATAGAAAGAAGAATGGTCACAAGAAGGTGCGAGGAGGATTCCTAGAGTAGTGTTCCCTTGGTCAAAGTCATAGGAAAATTGTAATTAGAATTAGGGGAAAATAGAAACAAATAATGCCTTTTTATTTTTCTGTTCACAAGATCAACATATATGATAAAAGAAATAAACAGATCTAAATTAAAATAACTAGAATTGATGGCTATATAAACTTATATGTTGAAAGGAGCAATCACACATGATCTGATGAACTGGTCGACAATACAGTTGGAATGGTTGGCCCCACATGTTTCTCTTTAGCTGTATGGCCCTCTGTTAGTCTTAAGATTCCCTCAATCGACGAAGAAAGATCTTAAAGTACCTGCCAAAATCATTCAACCTCCATAAATATCTAAAGATCTTAAAGTACCTGCCAAAATCATTCAACCTCCACAATGTTCATCCCCCAAGCTCTTCCCTTATTAATTGAGAACTTCATTGTCTATCTTCTATGAGCTTGCCTTTGGTGGAGGATTGAAGTGGTGGAGGCCCAGCTGGAAGGAAATTAGTTTCTCAGTTCCGAACCGTACCGACATGGAAGTCTGTAACTTTTTCACTTATGTTGATCATATATTAATAGAAATACTCTTTTCCCATCCAATTGATATCTTCCAAATATTTGAATTATTATTCCATAGGCGTATTTGTTATGTATGTTAATGGATTATTCTATTGAATGTGATAACATCATATATTATCACCATATGCTTGCTTTCCTTGGTTGTTGAGGACAAGTTGCAGGTATATTGCTTTGGGTCAAGTGCTCAATGGTGGACTTCATCGAACATCTGGACAAGGTAGGCCTTTTATCTTGTCTTGCTAGCATATTTGTTTATATAACGTACTTGAGAATAGAGTTGATTTCTGAAGTCATTTCCATCTGTTGTGGTTTACCCTAGCCATAGAGATATTTTCCTCGTAACAAAAAGCATTTGATGATTTTAAGCAGTGTTTTTGCTCCGCTCGGTGCTCTCATTAACTGACGTGCAACAATCTTTTGAGATTGAGACCGATGCTTCAGATTATTTCATGGGCGCAATTCTCACTCATCATGGACATCTCGTGGATTATCATAGTGAGACACTATTAGATATAATTCATAAGTACCCCACTTACGACAAAGAAATGTACTCCATTGTACAAGCTTGTCGCTAGTGGAGGCATTACATTCTCGGGAATGAGACAGTCATCCACACTGATCATAAGCCTCTGTAGTTCATCCAGACATGAGACAAATTTCAGAATGACCGCCATCAGAAGTGGTCCACAAAATTGCAACAATTCCATCTCAACATCAAGTATAAGATAGGGAGCACCAACCACTTCACTGACTGCCTCAATCGACCTCCAAATGAAAAACTAACCACAATGCTACACTCCTGCATACATGAGACCTCTGGATGGCCCCAAATCTACGGGACAGATCCTGAATTCCCCATTATCTACCATATGTTGGGCACAAACACAACTGCAATTGATTTACATATTCATGACAGGTTGTTGTGCCATCTGGGCCATATCTATGTCCCATCATGCGAGCGAGCAAAGATGATTTGGGAAGCTCACTATAGTTAGGTGGAAAGACACTTCGTCGTAGAAAAGACAGTGGAATTGTTGTAGAAACATTTCTATTGGCCAAAAATTCGATATGATGTCAACAAGTATATCAGATCCTGCACGGCCTGCACCATTTCCAAACCATCCATTAAGAAACAAGGCATGTACACCCCTCTTACTACTCCCAACATGCCCCAAGATTCCATCTTGATGGACTAAATGTTGGTCCTTCCTTCAACCAAGCAAGTAAATGACTGTGTTTTTGTGGTTGTTTATTGATTTTCCAAGATGGTGATTCTAGCCACCTACAATAAGAGCATCACAATGGAGGCCACTGCCAAGATATTCTTCGAACGAGTGTGGGTACATTTTTGGATACCAAAAACCATCGTCTCATATCAGGATATCCAGTTCCTCAACACATTATGATCGAGCCTCTGGTCACGGCTAGACATCAAGCTCACGAAATCCATGACCTTCCACCCCCAAATGGATGGCTAAACCGAGGTCGTCAACAAGATGATTGTGCATATCTTGCACATGTACAATTCCAAGCATCTGCACACATGGGAAGAGAGTCTTCCCTATGTTCAACACAGTTACAACATAGCCATACATAGCTCAACTAGCCATAGCCCCTTTCAGGTGGGGTTGGGATTTCAACCATTGGGTCCCATGGATGTTGCACTACCCCTTGCGTCCACACATGAAGAATTGTCCCATGCTCAAACTAAAGTTGAAAAATCCACCTGGTTTATTGAATAAATCCAACACATCTGCCAACAAGTTCAGGATATTTCATGGAAGTCCAATGACAAGTACAAGCAGTGCCATGATCAACATCATGTGTCACACAAGTTTCAGGTGGGTGATAAAGTTTGGTTGCATTTTCTGAAATAATTCCTTATAGGACCCCATCGGAAGCTTTGTCCACTCCGCTATGGACCTTACACCATCACCAAGGTTGTGGGTGACAATTCTTTTGAGCTCAACATTCCCCCCTTCCTTGGCTTGCACCCAAATTTTAATTTGGACCTCCTTCGACCATACTTTCCACCATTATTAGACACCTCAGAGACAACATAACAATTGAAACCAACATAGCTCAACCATGCTTGCATGGAACATGAATCCACTGATCATATTGTGGACACACAGGTCAAGGGTACTCACCAACAAAAGCTTCAACTTTATCGTTATGTCAAAGCAGGGCAACTCCTGCACCAAGGCAAGTGGCTCACTCAGGTCCAAATTCAACAGAAATTTCCTCATCTGATGGGGGAACTCAACGTAATGGAGACCATTGCTTCTTAAGAGGGGAGGATTGATGCAGGTGGATATCAGTGGCCACCCACCTCTTCCAACTAGCTCATATACAATTGTCATCTTGGCATTTGTTTTCTATATTTTCGGGTCCTAAAATTTTTGGATGTACCTATGCAGAGCCCCATGGTATTTCAGAACCATATGTTGCTCGGAGTCTTTGATACCCAGTGTGGTGCAAGGCATGGAAAATATTTGTGAACTCCGGCATTGTTTGCATCTTCTCTTGCCGCAATATGGTCCATCTCATGTATTGGTCTTTATAGTTATCAATAAGATAGTACTGTTATTTGATAGCATCCACAAAAAAATCCCAAGTGGGCTCGACCCCATATATTCCAGATTCCTCTATGGAACGTTTCTCCCAGTAAGTTTCCCACCAATGTTTAATATGGGATAGATCCTTGAGGAGTGTGAAGGTGATCTTTTCCCTATCAAAAATTTCTTGAACAGAGAAATAACCTTCTAATAGATTTAACCATTTTTCTAGGGAATTTGCATCTATCTGACCTTCAAATATGGAAATATCAAAATTAACTTGTGCATTGAAGGGATAGGTTCCTCCAAAATGGTTGCTTGATGAATATGCATCTGTTGCTATCAGTAGGCATTGAAGAATGTGTGTAAAATTATCTATCATTTTGTCCCTCTATCGCGCGATAGCTTGCTCAAGCAACATCTTAATATAATCTTCTTCTTCATCGTCTTTCTTTTCATCTTCCATCGAGGGTTTCTTGGGTGTGCGAGAGTGATTTTCCTCAAGAGAGAAAAACTCGAGACCCAACTGGTTATACTCGGACCTTGTCGGGGACATGTGCTGAAAAACAATCAAGAGCAGCATGTTTTGATACCATTGATACAGATTTATTTTCGAAACGAAATGAAAGCAGAGAAAATACAATGAAATACTCATAAAAATTGCCAGAAATAGAGAAATACAACAATACTTGATTTCTATTAATGAAAGAATTGTAAAGATACTATAAAAATATAGAGTGCAAGACTCGCTAGAATGGTGGCAGATTTATCTCTGAGAAGAGATGTGACGGCTACACTCATTCGCAAGAAGATGATTACAATGAGGATTTGTAGGCCTTTTATGATAAACAGGAATGCCAAAACCCTAGACATCTAAAAACCTAACCTTAGGAGATGAAACGCCAAAACTCACGTGGGCCCCATTTCGGTAAGTTAATACATTAACTTCCCAGGGTCATAACTTTTGCATACGATCTCGATTTTAGGCATGTGATATCCTGTTGGAAAGGTCTTTTCGAGAACTATGCATTTCACCATCAAACTTTGATTCCAACTACAATTTGACTATTGTGAGCCATAAAGACACTGCTTAGGGCCCCAAAACAACCTTGGAAGTACAACAAGATGTTCTAACATGAAAACATACAAAATAAGTTAGTTGGCTTAGGTGGGAGGCCACCAATATCCACCTGGAAGATGTGTAGGGCTTCAGACAAACTCAGAAGTGTAGAACCCACAATTACAAGGAAGTACATAAGAACGTGTTGCACTAACAACTGACAAGAGGAGCCACTTGGAACAGGTGGGTGACCGCTAATATCCACCTGGATCAGTATATCTATGTTAATGTTATAGGTTTGTGTTTAATTTTGTTTCTCTCATAAATATATATCAGTGGTCACGTCGATGCAATCTTCGCACAATCCCACTCTTCCCTTGGAGAGTGACAAGTCTAAGGAATTGATCTCTATGATGCAATTTTCGGTCAATCCCACTCTTCTTTTGGGGATTGATGTGTCTTTTGACTATTTCCTTAACATTTCCAGTTCAATACCTTCTGAACAAGGGAGCATGCCACTCTTTTCAATTCTACTCCCTCCAAGTTCTGGGAATGTTTCCTTTGATTGGAATGATTTTGTTAAGCCTCACATTCCTTCTTTTGCACCTTTCTAAATAGTTGTTGGAGTTAATTCAACAAGAATTTATCGATGTATTGTGGATGAAGGATCATCTGCAAGTATTTTATCCTCCTCGGCTTTGCAATATTTGGGTTCTCCCAAGCTTATGCCAACTACGAGTGAGTTGTTCGCTTTCGAGATAAGACCTGGTGAATGTTTGGGTATTCTTCCTCTGTTTCCTATTGCGTTAGGTGGGAATACTGTCCTTGCCTATGTTTTAGTGGTGCTAGGCCCTTTGGACTTTAATATCCTTCTTGGGTGTGATTATGTATATGCGATGAGTGTTGTGGTGTCTGTGCTCTTTCGTGGGATGAATTTCCCTCACAACAGAAGCATTGTCACTATTGATCATCTTTCATCTGATAATCACCATCCTAGGTTGACTTTATCTCATATTTCCCTTTTGTATGTTCCTAGTGTTTGAATTGAATATTCCCTGCTTTGTGTGAATTATGTGGCATCTTATCCTCAGTGTTCAATTTCTTATGAGAAGGATCCTTTATAGTTTTTTTGGCTTCTTGAGACAAGGTCTGAGTGATTGATCAGGTTCTGTATCTAATGGGGGCATGTGAGCCTTTGCTTTCCCCTTTTGGCTTGAGTAATCTGGAACTTCCTCTTAAGTCTGATCTTGTTGTTTGTAAGACCTCGAGACTTGGTATTTGTGTGTTGTCAAAACCTGGTTTCATGGATGTTTATTTTCCTTCAGATGAGGCTATCCTTGAAGCTATGATTATGGTTTTTCAACATCTTCCTAAACTGGAAACTTTAGTTTTGTTACCAAAGAAACCCTTGGCCTTAGCATAGTAGTGGGCTCTACCTGGAGCACTACAATGCATAAGCCATAAGGTTTTGCATCTCTCTATACATATTGCACTTTTAGGATTTCTTGTTTTCAAGTTCTGTATCCCATAATACTTGTTTTTATCAGAGGTTTCTATATTGGACTTATTAACTTTTGTGTGAGTGTTTTTGGTCTTATATACAGGACTTTGAAGACATTTTTATTTGGTACCTTTTCTTCCATGTCGATCTGTTTTGACAAGTAATGATCTCGAAACTAGCATATAGATTAGATTTTCCCCTTCATGCATTTTTTCATTATTCGTTTCCTATTTCATTTTACATTAGGATCGACCCCACTAAGTTGCAAAACAAAACCTTCTTTGTTGTTTAGAAGTGTTGTAATTCAAGTGGTAGAGCCTACCATTCACGGGTGCCCTAGTTAGCACCTATTTGTCATTTGGTTCCCATGCTGAAGAACTTTCATAGGCTCGAGAGCCTTGTTTAGTCCCACCATGACTTTGCGTTGAATCCTCATATATTATTCTCATTCTTATTTCAGATATTACCCTATGGGACTCCCTCATTTATGTCTTGATTTGCAATACTACATTGCATTATGCTGCTTGTGCTTTTGATCCTAATGTCAACTTCAACTTATTTTTGTTTAGCCCCTTCTGCATCCTCATCAGTTTTCAACCTTGCAATCTTGTCCTTTGCAACTTGACACATGTACCCCTGGAGGAAAATTTCCCCTGAGTGTCCATATCTTGCACATGCTTTCCTTGCATTGAGCATAGGTATGTTCCTTACGCTTGGAACTAGTTTTCTTTCCTGCGACACTCATTTCCTTCACTGGACTATAGCATTTTTTTATTCCTTTTTTAGGCTTTATAATATGAAAAAGACAAAAAAAAAGGGATGGGAATGAGTCACGTTCTTTATATGGAAGCTACTTATGTCACCCTTGAATAGAGCACAATCTTATGATTCTTTGTCTCACCATTATGGGTTTAATATGGATTTAGGGCACCTTTTCTCGTTGATGAGCATAATCTCCTATGATTGTTTATTCTTTCAGTCATATGAAGTGTCTGTTGATGCCTCCTATGTCACAGGCGTATCCCAGTTTATAGTCCATGCTGCCTAAGTCACATTTTGTGTCGTGTTTCTATTCAAGGGAAGTCAACCTGTTTCGGCCATTCTGCAAAAACATTGTCTTTCCAAGTCGGCTTTCCCATGTCAGTCAAATATTTTTCAGTTTCACAAGTATCTTTGTATATCACTCATGCCAGTATAGAAGGTCCTCATTGACTTCTCTCTAGCGGGTCTACTCTTATTGACTATGACTCATTGCTCTGAGAGTATGATCTAGAGTTGCACCCTAGGCCTATTTCCATTATTGATAGGTGACCTTCCGCTCAATAGATGACAAACCTTCATTGGTCGATCACTGAGTGGTTTCCCTTATGTTCGACATCAACAATAATCATCACACATAGGGATTCATGTGATACATTGGTTTCCATATGACCCCATTGGTGGATTCCTCATCTTTGTCAGTAGTCTACATCATTGGCTACTATTAAGAGATTCTCTATTGTATGCGATTCCATCGAGTGCATGTCAGAGTTGTACCTCGGTGTAGTTCTTACAATCTTTTTGTTTGAGTCATACCAAATCTTTGGCCTTCTACTACTCCTTGTGTTGGATGATGGAGGATGCCTTTATGCCTTCCTTCCAGTGGATCTCTTCCTATCGAATTCAACACATATTTCTCTGGGACAAGGATTTAGAGTTTTTATTAGTACCTTGGGGCTTGCAGTCATCAGTGGCAAGTTCCCTCACTATTGACAGTGGGAATACATCAATTTCCCCTGCTCAATAGATTTCATCATGTGTTCGATATCAACTCATTTATTCACACTTGTTAGATCTTACTAGGTACATTGATGCCCATTATCATCATCAGTGGTTGTCTCACGTTTGTTAATGATATACATCAATGAATGATAATCAAATGGTGTCTCGTTATGTTCGACTTCAACACCTTTATTCACATAGTGTAGAATCGTACCATGGTGGATCATTTTGAATACTTCGGGTGAAGAACGAGCATCACATATTTTTTGCTCCTACTCTACCTGTATTGATTGTACCACCCTCATAGAAATTGTTACTTATAGAGGATCAATTTGTTCACTTCCTTGGCTCCAGATATCCGTTGATTTGATCATGAGACATAGTTCCACTGTGTATCTATTCGTGGCTATGATCTACATTTGCATGGATCCAATTTGTATTTCTATGTGGCCATGATTGTTGCTTTTATATATCGCATGGATCCACTATGTATAGTTTTCATGTCCATGGACATTAATTATATTTTTATCATTCATGGATCCACAATGTACTTGATTTGGCGACCATGCTTACATCACACTTAAGCATGGATTCGTCTAACTTGAGAAGAGAGTATCTTACTTGTTTTTGTTGTAGGTATTGTTCCAGGATTGGTCTTCAACTACTCCTACCCAATGACCCATCCACTATCTCATGACTTTTGTAATGCATTTTGGCCATCATTTGCCCTTATGACCTAACAAATTAGGGGTGTTGATACTGAGAGGGGGGTGAATCAGTATCAAGTACAATTTAAAACATTTTTCAACTTATACTTAAACCATTCAACTATATCCAATGAGCAATGAACAATAGTATAAGAGTT
>JZKD02S1794623.1:0-43598 GCA_000966675.3 Picea glauca | reverse complement strand
CAAGTTAAAATTGGAAGAATTAATTCACACAACACAAAACGTTTTTCATTGCTTAACAAACAAATGGAGGTTACATATATAGCATGCAGATCACTGACTTAAGTGGATCTGATTAACTAAAAATAGTAAACCTAGAAACTCACAGTTACAACAATAATGATTGAAACTCACAGTTACAACAGTTATCTCTTACTAAAGTAAGCTTTATTCTAACAACAAATGCAGCACCAAAACTTTGTGAAAAGATGTCAACTCTTATGTTCTGCGGGCCGTTGATTACATGCCATTGTTTCTTATCCCCATCGAATGCAACTATGCTCAAACAATCCCCCTCATATAATTCATTTAACCAATAAAATTTTCCATTTGAATATATGCCCTCCCCTTGAGGTCGAACTAGATTGTTCACAATTGTTTCTAACTGAGTCCAATTATTAGTCTTGGAATCGTACATCTCTACCACTATAGCATTTTCTGATATAAAGTTCCTTCCTTTTCTTATCACTCCTTTCCCGAGGGAATTGCACATCTCAAACCCCCTAATATCTGCTGTAGAATTCCTTCCCATGATGAGGGTACAACGTGCAATGCATGTATCGAAAGCTAGACTAATGAAATCCCACCTTGTATGTTCAACACGCTCTGGAACTTCTATCCAAACGGTGATAGGATTGCATAAGTAAATTTCATCTTTTCCACTCCAACAACAAAGTATGCTCTTGCAACTGGCTACCACAACAACAGGGCTGGGAAGAAAATCCAGAGAGAGACTGTGAAATTTGTAGCCACTTTCTGTGCTGATCCATAGGTTCTTGACGTAAAATTGCTGAGATGAATCAACGGAGGTCAACTGTTTCTTTCCCTGAACAATGAGAAATGCCTGGGTAGAGGAAACCGCCAACGTGACCATTAACCTTCTGAATTCTGAGGATTCAAACATTTCCTTCCAACTTTTGCAAACTGCGCGAATGCTTTTGATAGGCAGTCTTGTCAGAGTTTCAAGTAACAAGTCTTGCGTTAATCTCTTCCATATCTCCTCTGTCATTTCCATCTTGCTACTACCATCGATATCGCTGGTGCTCACCAATACTATTTGAGAACTTACAAACATGGACATATTGATATATTCTGTCTCTCATTCATTTATGAACCCGTCATAAGCTCCCTTACAAATGTACTTTGACGGCGGCGTTGTTAGCAGGTGACATTAAGATCGACAACCAAATCCAAATCCAATGTACTGTACGTTTCAAATTCTTGGGTGAATATAAATAATAATGATAGCATTTTGGGCGAACTATTATCTCTTGCAGGCCACGTGTTCATCCACACCACACAATCATGTTATAGCTGTTTCACACTGACTTCCCTGCAATCATTAAACAGTGACATCCGTGCCAATATTAAAATATTTTTATTTATGGTATAAGCGGAGCAAATGCTCCCCTTCACCACCGACGTACGTTTTGCATTTTCAGTCACTCTTCAAAGGATTTGGAGTAGGCTAAGTCGAGAGAAAAATTTTAACCATAGTTTTGCTTTTTAAATAAATAAATAGATTTGAATCTTGTCAATTTTTTATGGGTAGTCTGAGTTTTGCATGGATCAAAGTTCCATACATTTCAGATTCTCACTCCAAAGGTTTCGCCTCATTGAGAAAATCGATCAAAATTTTGGATTGACAGAAAATTTAAGAGCTAACCCTCAAAAAACATGCAGGATAAGTAACTCTTGAAGAAAGATTTAACCCACTCCTCAAATATTTATTTCTGATAGTTTGGCATACATTTTATTAATGGTTAATATTTATAACTACTAGAATGAACAACAAACTTGCTTAGAATCTGTTTTAAGAAGTTAATAAGTTAGTGATTAAGATAAGTTAATTAGTTGATTGATTAATAGTTAAGTGGATTATGAATTAGTAGTTATAAAATATCAAAATGTTTATTTATTTATTTTTTATAGATAAATTTTACTTAATATATAAATATAGTGTAGTAAATTTGGTGATTAATAATAAGATATTTATAATTAAATAATTAAAAGTAGTGTATTAAACTTAGTTTTGAATTAGTGAAATTGAGATTAACATTGTTTAGAGTTTAGAAGTTAAAATGAAGTCAACGAAAAGATTATTAAATATTTAAAAATTAAAAATTACATTGAAATCAATTTTATAAAAGATTATGAAAGAAAAAAGGCTTTATATTTTTAAACAAAAATATATACATTTTTTTGTCCTTATAAAAAAAGACTTATTTCTTGTTTTTCTTTATATAAGATATGATCAATATATTATTGCAATGATAAGTGTTCCATATATAGGGAACATATGGTGACCATCCATGAAAGGATGAGTCCCTTGAATAATCAATAATTATTTTTTATAATCATTTACTTATTATATATCGTATTTAATAATAAATAATTATTTAATTATTATTCTAAGAGAATGTCTTCCCGATGTTGTCCAAACATCAACAGACATTCTGCATCATGCCAAGCTTGTCTTTGAAGTATACAAACTTCACCCTAGACTCATGACACTTGTCTTTCAGTCTTGGGAGACGTCTCTCTCCCACCTGAACCAAGGAGAAACTCCTTCTACGACTCTCCCTCTGAGCCAATTAACTCTCTCTAAGATCAGGCTCACTCTGGGTCCGCATGTAATAGGATATAGCATATTGAGTCTTTATTATTCCTTGTCAAATCACCATGACTAGGACAAAGATCATACCAAGATATTTCACCACAAGTACACACCTATGAGTGAATGTCATCCTAATGTTAACTCACACATGGAAAGCACTTCAAGCACCTTGAGTCTATATTATTCCTTGCCATGATCAAGGAAGGAATACGTCTAGGCCCATTTACCACAAGTGCACCTTTATGATAAATGTATCCTATCTCCCTTGGTCTGTAGCCCAATGTAGGAGAAGTTCTCCCCGATGATGAAACATCAACACTCCCTCTTAGCTAGGGAGGTATCTTTCCATAATAGTACACAACTATTGTCCAAAGACACGCAGTCTCCGCCAATGGTACACAACCACCATAGTAGCAAAATCTTTTTCACACATGGCACTCACATGTGGAATTCTAGAGGTTAGTCCCTCTAGAAACACTTTGGATCAATTCCCCATAGTGTGTGACGTCAAAGGTCAACTCCCTTGACATGTCCTCATGCACTCTCCACATGGGACGTTGAGCTATAAGCCCAAATGCACTTATCCCTTCTCGAATAAGTGTCCTCACAGATCAACTCAACTCAATTCACAGAGTATGATCTAGAGAATGTTTTCCACACAATGACTCCCATGTGGACTTCTAGAGGCTACACCATCTAGAAACACTAGGGTCAAGTCCCATAGTGTGTGATGTCAAGGGTAAACTCCCTTGACATGTCCTCCTATGGTCTCCACATGGGACGTTGGGCTATAAGCCCAAATGCACTTATCCCTTCTCGAATAAGTGTCCTCGTAGATCAACTCAACTCAATTCACAGAGGAGTATGATCTGGAGAATGTTTTCCACACATGGCACTCCCATGTGAACTTCTAGAGGCTACACCATCTAGAAACACTAGGGTCAAGTCCCATAGTGTGTGACGTCAAGGGTCAACTCCCTTGACATGTCCTCCTATGCTCTCCACATGACATGTGTCCTCATGTTCTCTCCACAAGGGACATTGGGCTATAATCCCAAACACACTTATCCCTTCTTAGATAAGTTTCACACTTATCCCTTCTCGGATAAGTTTCATCACAAATCAACTCAACTCAGTCACAGACGAGTATGATTTGGAGAATGTATCAGAAAGATTTAAATATCAACACTCCCTTTCAGCGAGGGAGTCATTCTCTGCCATGCCAAGTCTGTCACAGAAGTACTTGAACTTCGTCTTGGTTTGGTAAGAACATCAACAACATGTTCATTTGTAGGAAGGTACTACACTAATACTTCCTTCCTCTACATCATGTCTCTGATGTAATGGTACTTGATCTCAATGTGGTTCGATTTGTCATGAGACACTGGATTATCTGAGATCTTCACACAACTTTGGTTACCATAATGAATGGTGGAATCCAACACATGTTCGGAAAAATCTGCAAGGAGCTTGCGAAACCACACTGCTTCACAAACTGACATACTTAATGCAATGTACTCTACTTCTGCTATGCTCAAAGCCACAAAAGTTTGTTTCCTGCTACACTAGGAAACCATGGAAGACCCCAAAGTGAAGAAATACCCAGAGATGCTCTTTCTGTCCACTGGGCTCCCTGCCCAATCAGAGTCAATATATTCTTTTCATATCATATCAATACTGGAAGTATATCTCATACCATGTTCAGTTGTGCCTCACAAGTATCTTAACACATGCTTCGTAGCAATCCAGTGTGTCTATCTCGACTAACTTATAAATTGGCTAAGTCCACTCACTGCATAACAAATATTTGGTCTGGTGTTAACCAGATACATCAATTATCCAATCAGTTGTCTATACAGAGTCAGATCAATTTCATCAGAATTGAAAGAAGACACACTTAGTTTCTTCAGATTCATCACCATTGGTGTAGCCACGAGCTTCAAGTTCAACATCCCAAACTTCTTCACTATCTCTACTGTGTACTCCCCCTAACTCATGAAGATCTCATCAGTTCTCTACCACACCTCTAGTCCCAAGAAGTAATGCATCATACCAAGGTCCTTCATATCAAACTTAGAGGCCAATGCATACTTGCATTCAACAATACGACTCTCTGTATCAGTGAGGAATAATTCATCAACGTAGAGAACAAAAATCAGGGACTCACCATTAACAGTCTTGTAGTATAGGCTGGGATCAACAACACTTTTGCTAAATCCCAAAATCATCAGGTGTCCATCAATCCTCACATACCAATCTCGAGGTGGTTTCTTGAGTCCATACGAGGCCTTCTTCAACCTACACACATGAGACTCCTTCTTATGTATCGCGGAACCATCTGGTTGCTCGGTGTATACTTCTTCCTCAATCTCTCCATTGAGAAAGTTTGTCTTTACATCCATCTGATGTAATCTCCAACCCATGGATGCTGTAGGGAAAATAATCATACGTATATAAGTGTATCGAGCAACAGGAGAAAATGTCTCCTCATAATCTATTCCCTCCATCTGAGAGAATCCTCTAAAAAAATTATCATTTTGTGCCTCTCGATGCTTCCGTCAACTATGTGTTTGATCTTGTAGATCCATTTGGAAATCACTACAGACTTCCTGTCAAGTCTCAGAACAATATCCCACACATCACTCTTCATGATGTATTGATACTCCTCCATAATGACATCTCTCCACACTGGATGACTAGTTGCCTCCTCATAACAAGAAGAATCAAAATGAATGATGTGACTCATATATGTGGCATAGCATGCATATCTCTAAGGTCTCTTTCTCACTCAGAAGGTACCACGAGGAGTTGCATATCCTTTTGCCTCATGCAGAGTATGACGAGCCCATGTAGGTCTCTTTCGACCTACTACAATATCTCTGGGAAAATCAACTCGAGCTACATGATCAACAAGATCAATTGGATCAATTTGATCAATCTCCATGTGAGACCCTCTAGATCTCTTAAATGATACCTCCTCCTCAAAGGTAACATCTCTGTTCACCTCAATCTGTCTCTGACCAGGGATGTAGATCTAGTATTCCTTCGAAGACTCATTGTACCCCACAAATATAACCTTTCTACCTGAAGGGTTTAGATTGATCATTTTCTCCTTGGGTACATGAATATATATTGGACACCCCAAATATATTGAAGTGTCCAACCTCATGCTTCATTCCGGTGAAGTCCTCCTCAGGCATCATGTTCCTCATATTCTTATGAGGACTTCTTTTCTGAACATACACTGCAGTGATGGATTCCTCTGCCCACATAAACATAGGTAAATGTTGATCATGCTAAGTCATTTTGGACCATACTTGATATATCGAGGATCATAAAATAGGTGATAAAACCTACTAGATTGATAGCATAAAGCCTACTCTGCTTTACAATTGATCACATCTAGTTGAATGTCTGTGGCAAGCATGGGTGAGTGAAAGGCTGATGTAGGTTGTTGATCCACTTCTCCTTTGTCTGATCCGATAACATCTACTAGATGATAGAAGGAAATCTCCTCATGCATATAAATGGATGGTTGCTTCTCCTTAACATGTTGCCCTTCGTAGAAGCTTTCATTTTCATAAGAAGGATGGATGCTAATGCCTTTTTCTTCAATAAACACCTCAACATCTTCACCACTGTCTCCGTAATGAGAAAATAAAGGAGGATCCTCGAATGAACTACCAAGATGTATCTTTTTCCCAGCATGAGAAAAATGTCATTCGTTGTCAAACGCATGCTGCCTTTCAAGATTAAATCAGGAAGCAATATCTTATCATCATCATATGAGTCAAAAATAGGTTGCTCATATCTAGGTTTTTTAGAGACAGGGCTACAAAGAATATCTGCTTCCAGAACATACTCAATTTATGCACTTTCCTTACTAAGACAACAAATATAGTTTTCATCAGATGCAGATGAACAGGGAAGAGAAAAAATCGATTCCTCATCCATGACATCTTCCTTATCCTCACAGCCTTCATAAGAAACAACTATATCTCGAACACAATAGTTTTTTAGAGACGGGGCTACAAAGAATATTTTCTTCCAGAACATACTCAATTTCTGCACTTTCCTTACTGAGACAACAAATATAGTTTTCATCAGACGCAGATGAACAGGGAAGAGAAAAAATTGATTCCTTATCCTCACAACCTTCATAAGAAACAACTATATCTCGAACACAATCTTTATACTCCTCACAACAACTATGACAAATTAACTCAAAGAAATAAAACTATTGATAACAAATATTGAAAGCTGCATGAAACTCTTCCAGGGAGGAGATGCTAGCAGGTGGAAAGGATCGATACCACTCACGAGCATCTCCCTCTAATGAGTACATGAACATCTTCATTAATACATCCTCATGATGTATTCCCCACTGATGCATGAGTTCATGAAACTCAAGAAGATGCTCTACAAGGTTGTCATCTCTATGTTCTCTAAATATGGGCAAACATCACCCCACTCATCCATAGTAGGAACAACATTTGGATAATCAGGAACATAAGATAAATTAAAAGGAGAAAACCTCTGAGCCAAAATGGCTTCCATATGAAAATATGACTTCTTAAAACTGTGGAGTCACCATTGGATTCTTTAACCATGGAGTCGTCGTGTGAATGATATGCAGTCTGAATGTGTCTGGTCTTTGTTCACCATCAAAGATCAAATCTGATCGTTGTCGTTCTCCCAGGGAATATTTCTTCATTTTCGTTCGTGGCAATGACACCATTAATGTTAGCACTGAGAGTCACCCTCTGACTGCAAAAACCCAGTACCCATCAAAAATAAAGTAAGAGGATTAAATGATTTGAGTAGGTGGATCAATGACACTGCATGGAGAGGAAAAGATAGCAGAAGTAACTACAGATCAGTTCAGGACCATTGGGCTATGGATACATAAGTATCGTGAATAAGGAAGGCATTTAAACCGCCTATCAGACAAAAGTATTTAAGTGGTGATGAGGAAAAAAGGAAAAAAATGTCTGAGTGATAAAACATGAAAAATGGGCAAGATAACAACAGATCATCTACCACCTCAGGAATCCATAGATCATTCGAGATGCTACACCCAGACGAGAAGAAAACAAAGAAAATATGACGAACCATGAAAGATGGGCATGATAGCAACAGATCCTCCATCACCTCAGGGATCCATAAATTAGAGAGATTCCATTCAGACAATAAGAAAAATAGAGAAAATCTAACGAACCATGAAAGATGGGCATGATAGAAACAGATCCTCCATCGCCCTAGGGATCCATAAATTAGAGAGATTACATTCAGACAGTAAGAAAAAAAGAAAAAATATGACGAACCATGAGAGATGGGCATGATAGCAATAGATCCTCCATCGCCTCAAGGACCCATAAATAAGAGAGATTACATTCAGACAGGAAGGAAAACAGAAATATCGTGTAAACTAAGAAGACGGTCTTGATAAAAACGATTCAAAGGGATCTTCAATAACATATAATTACAACCCAAGCCCTTAGGCATACAAAATGAAAAACTACAAATCCCTACTCCTAAAAATCTCTCGGCTCTCCAACCTCTGAAGAACACCAGCTCCCCTCATCAAAATCTAAACTAATCTATTTATATCAGATTAGTCCACAACTTCCAGGACCATGATCCAACCATCCCATTCAAAGATTTACGTCTACGCCTTCTTCTGTCATATTGTGCGTGTATCCTCCTGTCAGTCACAAACTCAGCTCAGCATGGGCCAGCAGGAAAAAACGTCCATCGTGGTATGTAACACACCCACTACAGTCCTCTAATAAAAAAATTTCATTCTTCCTCAAGGAGCAGAATCCCCGAAGTCCTACGGGGTCTAGTGAAGGCTAGTTCTCCCCTGTTCACCTCCCTATGATCGTGGGTTAGGACCACAGGCCAAACCAACCAGGCGCCTTTTTGTGTTTCACGACTGAGCGATACCATGGGGTCCAATATTGAAGGTAGGGTGGCGAGAGGTCTTCATAATGAAATCCCGACCGCAGATCTGGGCGCGCAGATTTTGGCTGTCCAGATATACCCGCTGCTTAACAACCAGCACTAACTCCCTTTCTTTAGTCCTTAGTTCGATAGGACCACATACACGCCTAAATGCAGGCGCCTCTTACAACTCACGATCTCGCGGGTCGTGAGTCAAAGACCCTCGAAGTTCCTTCACAATTAGCCGATACCCGAGATCACGAAATGGGTATAGCTCCCTTTTGTCAGGGTCCCCTGCTCGTGACCATCGGCTAGGCTAAACCTTAGCTCCTCTTCGCTACTCACCACTTTGGGAATTCAACGGTTGAACTCTCGTACCTCCCTTATGCGATCCTCTGAGACTTGAAAGTCAACGAAGGTTGACCTTCCCTTCATGTTGCTCGCAACTTCGTAAGTTCAAGGGTTGAGCTCTCATGCTCGGCTCTCGGCACCTCGCTACTCACAACTTGGAGTACCTGACCTTTGGGCTCTTACCTTGCGAGCCTCCGAGTTCACGAGATCCCTTGGATCTCCCGACATGCGTCCTCAACTATGAACGGCTCAGATCCTCTCGTGGCCTTGCCACTCGCAACTTGGAGCACCCAACCTTTGGGCTCTTACCTTATGAGCCTCCGAGTTCACGAGATCTCTTGGATCTCCCGACACACGTCCTCAACTATGGATGGTCCTAATCCTCTCGTGGCTTCACCACTCGTGACTTAAAGCGTCCAACTTTTGGAATTTTACCCCGCGAGCCTCCGAGCTCACGAGATCCCTGGATCTCTGCCACTTGTCCTCCTTGGATGGACGGCTCAGATGCTCTCGTGGCTTCGCCACTCGCGACTTAAAGTGTCCAACTTTTGGACTTCTACCCCGCGAGCCTCCGAGCTCACGAGATCCCTGGATCTCTGCCACCTGTCCTCCTCAAATGGACAGCTCAAATCCTCTCGTGGCTTTGCCACTCGCGACTTAAAGCGTCCAATTTTTGGACTTCTACCCCGCGAGCCTCCGAGCTCACGAGATCCCTAGATCTCTGCCACCTGTCCTCCTCGGATGGACGACTCAGATCCTCTCGTGGCTTTTCCACTCACGAATTAGAGCGTCCAACTTTTGGAATCTTACCTTGCGAACCTCCGAGTTCGCGAGACTTAACCCTCGTCTATCTCCCGATAGATCTAACTACTGTCGGGTTTCCTAGCTAAGATCTGACGGTTCAGATCAGTCCCGATGCCGCGCCCCTTTCCTACTGCCCTTTTGACGTGGAAAAACCAATGGCCTAGATATTCTCATGGAGCCTGGGGGTCTACCACTCAGATCTCCTCGCTATTCACGAAGATAGAGGAAAAAAAAGGTTAAGGCAATTAACGCCCTCGTTCATTCCTTCGGTTTAACGATAGTGAACGACCGCAGATTCCCCGACAAGATCTCATCCGTTGATCACTACTTATCCTTACACTGCTACTTCGGGATTTTAAGAGGGTCATTCCTCTTCATGCAGGGTTGTCAAGACCTGCACATTCAAGTCCTTCTTCCAGGTTCTTGGTAAACCTTTCTAAGGAGGGTATCTTCGTGAAGAGGTTATTTCCGGGGCATTCCGGGATACAGATAAGGGAAACCAATTCCCAAGAATGGACTGGATACCTGACTTAGTTCAACCTAGGCATGATTAGATTCATTTTTATCGACGTAAGTCATGCATGGCTTCTTCTATTACAAGCATATGTCCATTAATTATTATCAAAACCTTCACAAACATTCTTACACTAAAATTGTTCACAACTTCACCGTGCTGTGAGTATATATTTATATATATATTAGTGCATGAATTTCAAGATGCAATACATAAAATACTTATCAGAAATAACACCAGAAGTGGGTGCAACTACTAAGAGGGGTGCTCGTTTCCACCCAACCGTAGGCTCAACGACTCCCAACGGATTTACCACTAGCCACCCCCGAGCTGAGACCGCGATGCTATGAGACTGCGTCTCTCTGTCTGCCAGTGAACAGAAGCGAAGGTTGCAATCCTTCCTCTCTGCTATCACTCACTCTACGTAAGCCAGAGTTCCCCTCATGTCTCCCCTTTCAATCGTCTCTGCCATACGCCTTATCCTCTCGCGAGGTTGCGTGTGGCACGATTACCCTCGCGCCGATCAGGCCTAACAACTCTACGGATGGGCGGTTCACCATCCCATCCCTCATCAATCCATCCGCCTACCAGTCTGCGAGCCATTAAATTTCAGGGCCAGCGAGCCGCTTTTGGTTCTCTTGGCTAGTGGAGTCCAAATACGGTATTTTATTCTTAGTGGAAGTTAACGCCACCTTTTTCAAGTGCCTTCCACCGCCATCGTGGTCTCTTTTCCTCTGCACATCCCCTCATCAGCAGTACTACAATAAATTCATAATGTTATTCACATTCATTGACCTCTTCCTCAAGGTCCATTTACATCACATATTCACATTTATGAGTTTGCCATAGTTCTTGGCCAGTTCAATTATATTTACAAGCTGGGAGAAATAGGATGTTACATGGTACCTCAGGCTGACAATTCTGTCTCCACGGTTAGATCCTCCACGCCTTTTATTTATGGAGTGAGTCGAGGATTCAACCACCACTCCTTTTTCATTAACTAATCTCTCATTAGGATCGCGATGAGGCTTAATGCCTAGGGGGATTTCACACGCTGCTCTTGGATTTGTCGTTATATAAGCACGTGATTGTGGGGCCGTCAAAGGACATTTGGATTCACACCGCTTTTGATCCTGCAATTCACTATCTTCCGCCACGCAGCTCTTTTACTATATCGCGGTTTCGATTGCGGGACCGCTCAAAAATTTTATCGTTCGAGCATGTTGTGTCCTCGCAACAAAGCGTGGTCGTTGATCTGGTCGCGATCTGTGATATGGAAGTACTTGCTAAATTTAGCGCCACCTCTAAATCTTATCCACTTGCCAACTTTAGGATAATTCTAACTGCGTTTGGAGATGGCGCTACTTTTGGCGATGAACAAGAACACTTCCCGAAGGGTGATCTAACGTGGTGGTTTGACTTCACTATGTTGACATATCATGAAAAGAGAAGTGACATATGTCGACACCAACTGGATTCCAGGTTTCATAACTTATGAGAGCGCCACATGTATGAACTGATAAATTCCACGTACTTTGGCACTTCAGAGCTCGAGGGCGGTCTGCATGTAGAGATGGAGCTCCGAAGTGAACAACGACCGTCGATCTGAGGAGGACACACGGCAAAGATCTATTGACTCTGGGAGAAACTACTTCATAGGAAAACGTGAGAGTGGAAGATAAAACTCCCGAAGCCCTAAGTCCTAAAGTAAAATATGATCATCCGATATGGAGGGACACACGACGTTTGATTTGCAACTCCGGGAGAAATTACTTTGGAGGAAAACAGAAGTGGGGAAGACGAAAATGCTGAAGCCCGAAGTCCCGAAGTAAAATATGATTGTCCGATCTGGAGGGACACGCGACGCTTGATCTTCAACTCTGGGAGAAAGTACTCGGAGGAAAACAAGAGGGGAAACCCCAAAAGGCAAAATTTCTGAAGTCCCGAAGCAAACTACCACCGATAGATATGGATGGACACGCGATAATGATCAGTGGACTTGGGGAGAAAATGCTTTGGAGGAAAACGAGAGGGGTGAAGCCGAAACTCCCAAAGACCGAAGTCCCGAAGTAAAATATGATCGTTTGATCTGGAGGGATGTGTGGTGCTTGATCTACAACTCTGAGACTTTTGTCTAGAGCTAAACCTCACATATATTTATAATTTTGAATGCCCTGGGGCCGCTAATTAAAACTTCACAAGGGATCTCCACCATTGAAAAATGAACCTATCTGTTTTCTTGATTCGAACCCACAATAGATCGCTTCGAGAGATGCGGTTTGTGTTTATGAATGATTCCTATGCAGACTACAGACTTGGATGACCTGCTGCCCTTGACAACTATATGTGATAAAATTTGGCTCCACAGGGGATGGCATGCTCCCCGCGATCTGCCAAGAACGAGCAGTTCCAGTGCCTTAGCTATTGGGTTGTGGATTCGAGATCAAATACATCTTGCTGAGGACAATAGGCTGACATGTATAGTACTCTATTTACAAAAATAAAACAAACACACATGCTCCAAAAAGATCTTATTTATGTACAATCCTACACTAACTAATTTTTACAATATTCTAGGTGAAAGCAAACTTCGACCATAGCCACCCAAGTAACTTCCTAACAAAAAACTTTCTTACCTTGTCAGTGATCAACAAGGGATAACGAAACTATGACAACAAATTGATACATTTTTCATATTACCCCCTATTGGTGAAGGTAAGATAAGGCTTGGAGGCTTCAATACATGGATAAAATGAAACTCCGTGTACTCACCCATAGGGTCATAAAATATCCAATAAAACCTGCTAGATTGATAACAGAAAGCCTGCTCTGCTTTACAACTGCTCACATCTGGTTGAATGTTTGTGGCAAGCACAAGTGAGTGAAAGGTTGATGCAGGCTGCTGATCCAATTCTCCTTTGTCTGCTCTGATAATATCTGCTAGTTGATAGCATCAAATCTCCTCATGCATATAAATGGATGGTTGCTTCTCCTTAACATGCTACCCTTGGAAAAATATTTCATTTTCATAAGAATGTTGGATGCTAATTCCTTTTTCTTCAATAAACACCTCAACATCTTCATCACTGTCTCCATAATGATCAAATAAAGGAGGAGCCTCGAATGAACTACCAAGAGGTATATTTTTCCCAACATGAGAAAACTGTCCTTCATTGTCAAACACAGTGTGCCTTTCAAGATTCAATCCAGGAAGAAATATCTTATCATCATCATATGAGTCAAAAATAGGCTGCTCATATCTAGGTTTTTTAGATACTGGGCTACAAAGAATATCCACTTCCAGAACATACTCAATTTCTGCACTTTCCTTACTGAGACAAAAAATACAATTTTCATCAGACGCGGATGAAAAGGGAAGAGAAAAAAATGATTCCTCATCCACGATGTCTTCCTTATCCTCTCATCCTTCATAAGAAAAAACTATATCCCGAATAGAGTCTTTATACTCCTCACAACAACTATGACATATTCACTCAAAGGAATAAAATTGTTGATAACGAATATTGAAAGATACATGAAACTCTTCTAGGGAGGATACGCTGGCAGAGGGAAAGGATTTATACCACTCATGAGCATATCCCTCTAATGATTACATGAACTTCTTCATTAATACATCCTCATGATGTATTCCCCACTAATGCATGAGTTCATGAAACTCAAGCAGATTATCTGCAGAGTTTTCATCTCTATGTTCTCTAAATCTAGGAGAAACATTACCCCACTCATCCATAGTAGGAAAAACATTTGGAAAATCAAGAACAAAAGAGAAATTAAAAGGAGCAAACCTCCGAGCCAAAATGGCTTCCATTTGAAAATATGACTTCTTAAAACTGTGGAGTCCCCACTTGATTCTTTAACCATGAAGTCACCAGGTGAATGATATGCAATCTGAATGTGTCTGGTCTTTTTTCACCATCAAAGATTAGATCTGATCATTCTCATTCTCCCAGGGAATATTTCTTCATTTCCATCCCCAACAACGACACCATTAATGTTAGCACTAAGAGTCACCCTCTGACTGCAAAAGGATAATCCCAGTACCCATCAAAAATAAGGTAAAAGGATTAAACAATTTGAGTAGGTGGATTAGTGAGACTGTATGGAGAAGAAAAGATAGCAGAAGTAACTACAGATCATTTTGGGACCATTGGGCTATGGAGTCATAAGTATCGTGAATAAGGAATGCATTTGAACCGCCTATCTGACAAAATAATTTAAGTGGTGATGAGGAGATGAACCATGAAAAATGGGCAAGATAACGATAGATCCTCTATCGCCTCAGGAATACATAGATCATCAGATATGCTACATCCAGACGAGAAGAAAACAGTGAAAATATGATGAACCATGAAAGATGAGCATTATAGCAACAGATCCTCCATCGCCTCAGGGATCCATAAATCAAAGAGATTACATTCAGACAATAAGAAAAAAAGTGAAAATATGACAAACCATGAAACATGGGCATGATAGAAACAGATCCTCCATCGCCTCAGGGATCCATAAATCAGAAAGATTACATTCAGAAAATAAGAAAAACAGAGAAAATCTGACGAACCATGAAAGGTGGGCATGATAGCAACATATCCTCGATCGCCTCAGGGATCCATAAATCAGAGAGATTAAATTCAGACATGAAGGAAAGCATAAATAACATGTAAACTAAGAAGATGATCTTGATAAAAATGATTCAAAGGGATCTTAAATAACATATAATTACAACCCAAGCCCTCAGGCATACAAAATAAAAAACTATAGAGTCCTACTCCTAAAACTCTCTCGGCTCTCCAGCCTCTGAAGAACACCACCCCCCCTCATCAAAATCTAAACTGATCTATTTATATCAGATCAATCCACAACTGGCAGGAGTGTGATCTGGCCATCCCATTCAAAGATTTACGTATGCACCTTCTTCTGTCAAACTATGCGTGTATCCTCCTGTCATCCACAAACTCAGCTCAGCATGGGCCAACAAGAAAAATTGTCCATCATGGTACCTCGAGCTGACAATTCTGTCTCCATGGCCAGATCATCCACACCTTATATTTATGGAGTGAGTCGAAGTTTCAACCACCACTCCTTTTTCATTAACTGATATCTCATCAGGATCGCGATGTGACTTAACGCCTTGGGTGCTGCCACATGCTGATCTCAGATTTGTCGTTATATAAGCACATGATTGCGGGGCTGTAAAAGGCGATTTGGATTCACACCTTTTTTTATCCTACAATTCACCATATTCTTCCACGTATCTCTTTTACTATATCGCGGTTTCGATTGCAGGACCGCTCAATTTTTTTATCATTCGAGCATGTTGTGTCCCCGCAATTAAGCGTGGTTGTTGATCTGGTCACGATCTGTGATCTAGGTGTACCTGCTAAATTTACCACAACGCTAAAGCTTATCTGCCTACCAACTTTAGGATCATTCTAACCGCGCTTGGAGATGGCGCTGAACAAGAACACTTCCTAGAGGGTGATCTGACGCGGTGGTCTGACGTCACTATGCTGATGTATCATGAAAAGAGAAGCGACACATGTCGGTGCCAACTGGATTCCAGGTGTCATAACTGATGAGAGAACCACATGTCTGAACTGAAGACTTCCACGTACTTTGGCACTTAAGAGATAAGGGGCAGTCTGCATGTAGAGTTGGAGATCTGAAGTGAACGACGACCGTCGATCTAAGGAGGAAATGTGGCAGGGATTTGTGGAATCTGGGAGAAACTACTTAGGAGGAAAACATGAGCGGGGAAGCTGAAAATCCCGAAGCCTGAATTCCCGAAGTAAAATATGATCATCGGATCTGGAGGGACACATGGTGCTTGATTTGCAACTTCGGGAGAAATTACTTCGGAGGAAAATGAGAGTGGGGAAGCCGAAACTCCCAAAACCCGAAGTCCCAAAGTAAAATATGATCGTCTAATCTGGAGGAGCACGCGGTGCTTGATTGACAACTCTGGGAGAAAGTACTCTGGAGGAAAACGAGAGGGGAAACCTCGAAAAACAAAATTCTCGAAGTCCCAAAACAAATTACCACCGTTAGATTTGGATGGACACGCGGCAGCGATCGATGGAATTCAAGAGAAAATGCTTCAGAGGAAAACAAGAGGGAAGAAGCTAAAACTCCCGAAGCCCGAAGTCCCGAAGTAAAATATGATTGTTTGATCTGGAGGGACACTTGGTGCTTTATCTGCAACTTCGAGGCTTCTGTTTGGCATTAAACCTCACACATATTTATAATTCTGAATGCCCGGGGCCGCTAATCATAACTTCACAAGGGATCTCCGCCGTTGAAAAATGAACCTGTCTATTTTCTTGCTTTGAACCCGCAAATAGACCGCTTCGAGAGACGCTCTTTGTGCTCATAGCTTCTTACTGTGCATACCACGAACTTGGATGACTTGCTACCCTTGACAACTATATGTGATCACATTTGGCTCCATAGGGGATGTCATGTTCCCTACGATCTGCCAAGAATGAGCAGTTCCAATGCCTTGGTTTTTGGGTTGTGGAGTCGAGCTCAAATACATCTTGCTAAGGACAACAGGGTGACATGTACACTAATCTATTTACAAAAAGAAAACAAACACACATGCTCCAAAATGAGCTTATTTATGTACAATAATATACTAACTGATTTTTACACTATGATAGGTGAAAGCAAACTTCCACCATAGACACCCAAGTAACTTCCTAACATAAAACTTTCTTACTCTGTCACTTATCAACAAGGGATAACGAAACTGTGACAACAAATTGGTTACATTTTTTATATTAACCCCTAATGTTGAAGGTAAGATAAGTCTTGGAGGCTTCAATACATCGAGAATATGCAACTCCATGTACTCCCCCATAGGGTCATAAAATAGACAATAATACCTACTAGATTGATAACAGAAAGCTTGTTTTTCTTTACAGCTGCTCACATCTGGCTGAATGTCTGTGGAAAACACAAGTGAGTGAAAGGTTGATGCAGGTTGTTGATCCACTTCTCCTTTTTCTGCTCCCATAAAATCTACTAGCTGATAGCAGGAAATATCCTCATGCATATAGATGGATGGATGCTTCTCCTTAACATGTTGCCCTTGGAAGAAGCTTTCATTTTCATAAGAAGGTTGGATGCTAATAATTTTTTCTTCAATAAACACCTCAACATCTTCATCATTGTCTCCATAATGATCAAATAAAGGAGGAGCCTCGAATGAACTACCAAGAGGTATATTTTTCTCAACATGAAAAAATGTCCTTCGTTGTCAAACATAGGCTGCCTTTCAAGATACAATCCAGGAAGAAATATCTTATCATCATCATCATATGAGTCAAAAATAGGATGCTCATATCTAGTTTTTTTAGAGACAGGGCTACAAAGAATATCCTCTTCCAGAACATACTCAATTTCTGCACTTTTCTTACTGAGACAACAAATACAGTTTTCATTAGACGCGGATGAACAGGGAAGAGAAAAAATTGATTCCTCATCCCTAACATCTTCCTTATCCTCACAGCCTTCATAAGAAACAAATATATCTTGAAAACAGTCTTTATACTCCTCACAATAGCTATGAAAAATTAACTCAGAGGAATAAAACTATTGATAACGAATATTGAAAGCTGCATGAAACTTTTCCAGGGAGGAGATGCTAGCAGGGGGCAGGGATCAGTACCACTCACGAGCATCTCCCTCTAATGAGTACATGAACATCGTCATTAATAAATACTCATGATGTATTCTCCATTGATGCATGATTTCATGAAACTCAAGAAGATGCTCTACAGGGTTGTCATCTCTATGTTCTCTAAATCTGGGCAAAAAATCAACCCACTCATCTATAGTAGGAACAACATTTGGAAAATCAGGAACATAAGAGAAATTAAAAGGAGCAAACCTCCGAGCCAAAATGGCTTCCCTATGACAATACGACTTCTTAAAATTGTGGAGTCGCCACTGGATTCTTTAACCATGGAGTCACTAGGTGAATGATATGCAGTCTGAATGTGTTTGGTCTTTGTTCACCATCAAAGATCAGATTTGATCGTTGTCGTTCTCCCAGGGAATATTTCTTCATTTCTGTCCTCGAAAATGATGCCATTAATGTTAGCATTGAGAGTCACCCTCTGACTGCAAAAGGATAATCCCATTACCCATAAAAAAATAAAGTTAAATGATTAAATAATTTTACTAGGTGGATCAGTGAGACTGCAGGGAGAGGAAAATATAGCAAAAGTAACTGCAGATCAGTTCAAGACCATTGGGCTATGGAGTCATAAGTATTGTGAATAAGGAAGGAAATTAAACCGCCTTTTAGACAAAATTATTTAAGTGGTGATGAGGAGAAGAAGGTAGAAAATATCTTAGTGATGAACCATGAAAAATAAGAAAGATAATGACAGATCCTCTACTGCCTCGGGAATCCATAGATCATCAAAGATGCTACATCCAGACGAGAAAAAAACAGAGAAAATATGACGAACCATGAAAGATGGGCATGATAGCAACACATCCTCTATCGCTGCAGGGATCCATAAATCAAAGAGATTACATTCAGACAATAAGAAAAACAAAGAAAATCTGACGAACCATGAAATATGGGCATGATTGAAATAGATCCTCCATCGCCTCAAGGATCCCTAAATAAGAGAGATTACATTCAAACAATAAGAAAAACAGAGAAAATCCGACGAACCATGAAAGATGGCCATGATAGAAACATATCCTCCATCTCCTCAAGAATCCATAAATCGGAGAGATTACATTCAGACAAGAAGGAAAGAAAAAATAACGTGTAAACTAAGAAGACGATCTTGATAAAAAAGATTCAAAGGGACCTTCAATAACATTTAATTACAACCCAAGCCCTCAAGCATAAAAAATGAAAAAATACATATCCCTGCTCCTAAAAATCTCTCGAATATCCAGCCTCTGAAGAACACCACCCCAGCCTGATCCAGGTGGATATCGGTGGCCACCCACCTTTTCCAACTGGCTCAAAACAATTTTCTGGCAATTTTTGCAATTTACTATTTTTAGTAGTTTTTAACTTCCGGGGACATTTTGAGGGCCTAAATGAATGTTTTTCGGGATAGATATTCTCATTGATATCCAAAGGAATCATTGAGTCCTCAAAATGAATCTTCTCGATGATACCTTTCCAACGGGCTATCATATGCCTAAAATGGACATTGTATGCAAAAGTTACGACCCCGGGAAGTTGATGTACTAACTTACCCAAACGGGGCCCACATGACTTTTGGCGCTTCATCTCCTAGGGTTAGGTTTTTGGATGTCTAGGGTTTTTGGAATTCTTGTTTATTACAAAAATGTCTTCAGAGCCTCATTGTAATCATTTTCTTGCGAATGCGAGTAGTTGTCACATCTCTTCTCAGAGATAAGCTGCCACCATTCTAGCGAGTCTTTCACTTTGTATTTTTACAGTCTCTGTACATTTCTTTCATTAATAGAAATCATGTATTACTATATATCTGTGTTTATGGTTTCTTCTCTGATACATTTCTTTTATATTATTGAGTATCTGTGATATCTCTATGCATTTCTTTATTATATCTTCGCTCTCATTTCGTGCTGAAAATAAACTGGATCAGTGGTATCAGAGCAGGCTTTTTTTTATCGTTTTTCAGTGCATGTCCCCGATGACGTCCGAGCATAGAAAGTTGGGTCTCAAGCTTGTCTATCTTGAATACAATTTCTCTCGCACACCCAAGAAACCCTCCACGGTGGAAGAAAAGAAAAACGACATAGTAGACGATCCTATAAGTTTGTTGCTTGAGCAAGATCTCACGTGACAGAGGGACGAAATGATGGAGAATTTTTCCCACATCCTTCAACACCTCCCAATAGCATCATGCACATCTTCCTCAAGTGACCACTTTGGAGGCACCTCACCTTTTAAAGTACATATCAATTTTGATATTCCCATATTTGAAGGACAGATAGATGCGGATGCCCTAGATAAATGGTTAAATCTGTTAGAAGGTTATTTCTCTGTTCACAATTTTTTCAACAGAGAAAAGATCATCTTCGCGCTCCTTAAGGCTCTCCCCCATGTCAAACATTGGTGGGAAACTCACTGGGAGCAGAGTTCCACAGAGGACTCTGGAATATATGGGGTCAAGCCCACTTGGGATTTTTTTGTGGATGCGGTAAAGGAACAATATTACCCTATTGGTAACTATGATGACCAGTGCATGAGATAGACCACACTGCAGCAAGAGAGGGGCCAAGCAATTCTGGAGTTCACCAATACCTTCCATATCTTGTGCACCAAGATAGGTATCAAAGACTCCGAACGACATTTGGTTCTGAAATATTGTGGGGCTCTACACAGATACATCCAAACTGAAATGGATTTTCTAGACATCTCATCGCTCGATGTTGCTTATCGATATGATGTTAAAATCGAGCAAAAATTTAAGCACCATAATAAATGGGAGTTCGGGTCTACAAATCCGCAACAACCAAAGTTTGAAAAAGGCAACCTTAACAAACAGTCTCCTGAAAACCAGTCCAAGCCACAGGAAAATAAGGACACCCAAAATATGGTGCGATTTCCACAAAATCCCCTGGCACAACACCAATGAATATCGCTCAAAATAGTCATTGGTGGCCGAGATCAAAGACAAGGAGACGAACCCTGATTCTGAATATGATTATGAAAATATTGGTAAAGGATAGATCATTGACTCAGACCCCACTGCTATTGTCATGACCGCGACAATTCAACCAGAAGAACCAACAGATCCTGAAGAGGGGGAGCACCTTTTTCATTCATAGATGTGGGTGAAGGGGACCCCGCTTCATTTTATTGTTGATAGAGGAAGTCAGAAGAACCTCATCTCAACAGAGGTCGTTAAAAATTGGGATTGTTGACAACACCACACCCGCAAATATACAACATCGGGTGGCTTCGCCAAGGATGAGATCTCTGTGTCAGCCAGCAATGTCGATTCTCATACGACATCCAACCCTTCAAGGATGAGGTATTATGTGATGTTTCCCCATTGGATGTTTGTGATGTTCTCTTTGGCCAGCCATATATGTGGAAGCGCCATGTTATTTATGAGTCTCGACCCCGTAGTGTCATTGCTACTTTGGGGGGTCATCTCTACAAAATACCAGAGGTAGTTCCAACTAATGTTCCACCTAAACAGTGCTACAAGGTAGAATCTCATACTACAAAATTCAACTTCTTCACAATCTATTCAAAAAGGGAACAAAAGGAAACTGCAACCACTACAGCCTCGCCCCAAGCACCTTCTATCCAACAGAAGCAGGTCGACGAGGTTGCAACAAAGCACAAAGTTTCCTTCTACACACCATCCCCTCATGTAGCTCGACTTGTTGAACAACCTCAACCTCAATAGGTTCGTGACAGACTTCCACAAACTGAGCAACACGACGTCTCCAGCAAGGCAAACAACTCACCAAGATGCAGATTCAACAAATGTTTCTACCTCTCTCCTGAGAACTCAACGCAATGGAGACCATTTCTTCCTAAGGAGGGAGGATTGATCCAGGTGGATATCGGTGGCCACCCACCTTTTCCAACTGGCTCAAAACAATTTTCTGGCAATTTACTATTTTTAGCAGTTTTTAACTTCTGAGGCCATTTTGAGGGCCTAAATGAATGTTTTTCGGGATATAGATTCTCAATGATAGCTAAAGGCATGATTTATCCCCCAAAAGTAATTTCCTCGATGATACCTTTCCAACAAGCTATCATACGCCTAAAATGGAGATCGTATGCAAAAGTTATGACCCTGGGAAGTTGATGTACTAACTTATCCAAACAGGGCCCACATGAATTTTGGCGCTTCATCTCCTAGGGTTAGGTTTTTGGATGTCCAGGTTTTTTGACATTCTTGTTTATTGTAAAAAGGCCTTCATAGCCTCATTGTAATAATCTTCTTGTGAATGCGAGTAGTCGTCACATCTCTTCTCAGAGATAAGCTGTCACCATTCTAGCAAGTCTTTCACTCTATATTTTTATAGTCTCTGTAAATTTATTTCATCAATAGAAATCGTGTATTACTATATATTTGTGTTTATGGTTGCTTCTCTGATGCATTTCTATTATATTATTGAATATCTGCGATATCTCTGTGCATTTCTTTATTATATCTCCGCTCTCATTTTGTGCCAAAAATAATCCGGATCACCGCCTCATCAAAATCTAAAATGATCTATTTATATCAGATCAGTGCACAACTGCCAGGAGTTTGATCCAACCATCCCATTCAAAGATTTACATATGCGCCTTGTTCTGTCAAACTGTGCGTGTATCCTCCTGTCAGCCACAAACTCAGCTCAGTTAGGGCTAGCAGGAAAAAATGCCCATCGTGGTACCTCGGGCTGACAATTTTGTCTCCACGGCCAGATCCTCCATGCCTTCTATTTATGAAATGAGTCGAGGTTTCAACCACCACTCCTTTTTCATTAATTGATCTCTCACCGGGATCGGGATGAGTCTTGACCCCTAGGGGATGCCATGTGCTGCTCTTAGATTTTTCTTTATATAAGCACATGATTGTGAAGCCATCAAAGGAAGTTTGGATTCTCACCTCTTTTGAGCCCGCAATTCACCGTCTTCGGCCACGTAGCTCTTTTACTATATCATGGATTCGATTGCGGGACCGCTCAAAATTTTTATCATTCGAGCATGTTGCATCCCCGCAATGGAGCGTGGTCATTGATCTGTGATCTGGGTGTACCTTTTCAATTTGGCGCCATCTCTAAAGCTTATCTACCTGCCAACTTTAGGATCATTCTATCCGTGCTTGGAGATGGCACTAATTTTGGCGTGGCACTAATTTTGGCGCTGAACAAGAACACTTCCTGAAGGGTGATCTGATGCGGTGGTCTGACGTCAATATGTTGATGTATCATGAAAAGAGAAGTGACACATGTTGGTGCTAGCTGGATGCCAAGTGTCATAACTGATGAGAGCGCCACATGTTTGAACTGACGACTACCACGTACTTTGGCACTTCAGAGATTGGGGGTGGTATGCATGTAGATCTGGAGCTCCAAAGTGAACAACGATCATCGATTTGAGGAGGACACGCGGCAGGGATCTGTGGACTCCAGGAGAAACTACTTCGGAGGAAAATAGGAGCGGGGAAGCTGAAACTCTCGAAGCTCAAAGTCCCGAAGTAAAATATGATCGTCCGATCTAGAGGGACACACGACGCTTGATCTGCAACTCCAGGAGAAATTACGTCGAAGGAAAATGAAAGTGTGGAAGGAGAAACTCCCGAAGCCCAAATTCCTGAAGTAAAATATGAGCATCCAATCTGGAGGGACATGTGACACTTGATCTGCAACTCTAAGAGAAAGTAATTCGGAGGAAAATGGTAGGGGAAACCCCGAAAGGAAAAATTCCCGAAGTCTCGAAGCAAACTACCACTATTAGATTTGGATGGACACGTGGAAGCCATCGGTGGACTTCGGGAGAAAATGCTTCAGAGGAAAACGAGAGGGGATAAGATGAAACTCCCTAAGCCCAAAGTCCTGAAGTAAAATATAATCATTCGATCTGGAGGGATGCATGGTGCTTGATCTTCAACTCCGAGGCTTCTTTCTGGGACTAAACCTCACGCATATTTATAATTCGAAATGCCCAGGGGCCGCTAATCAGAACTTCACAGGGGATCTCCGTCATTGAAAAATGAACTTGTCTATTTGCTTACTTCGAACCCGCAATAGACCACTTCGAGAGCTGCACTTTGTGCTTATGGTTGCTTCCTGTGTAGACCACGGACTTGGATGACCTGCTGCCCTTGACAACTATATGTGATAAAACATGGAGTATTGGATTCTTGCCCGACTTGATTACAATAGTATTTTCAACTAGAAGAGGAGTAGAATTCACTTATTTCTCCTGCAAATATTCAAGTATTTTCCTGAGCCACACAATATCCTTCGTTACTTCTGCGACTGCCATATATTTTTCCTCTATTGTGAAATCTACTGGAATTGATTGTTTGCATGATCTACATGAGACAGTTGTTGATCCAAGACTCATGCGACATCCTAAAGTTGACACTCCATTTTCCTTATCCCCAAAAAATTCTAAATTAGAATATCCAATCAGGTTGAAGTCATCCACCTTAGAGTACTTGTAACATCTTGCTCTGGCGCACTAAGCGAACCTATTCTTTGAGGACACTTGCTCGCAAGTGATCTGGATTATTATGATATTAAAACATTTGACTTTGATTATGATGCGTTATGGGTAGATTGACATGTTGTTTTACTACATTGACATAGACATCTGCTATTGACTCGGTTTTACTGAGTGTGTAGGGTTTTGGACCTTGAGGATACAGAGGCATCGATGGAACCCATTGGACTCCGGATTGAGTCAGAGAGTGCGCTATTGGGGTTTGATTGTTTTACTGTGATGTTGGTACATTTGATTAGATGATATGATTGTGGAAATGTCTGACATGATTTGTTGATGATGCAGACTGACGATAGCTTGCCGACCAGACTCACATATGGAGTAAAGGGGTCACACACGACTACCAGAGAGGTTGAGGGAGAGGTGTGGACAACAACCCTGCCAGAGCCTACTAGTATTGTCGCTGTGGCTCGAACTGTAGGTTAACAATTACCTAGTTCGAGAGGACCCACGATGTCGTGAGGGTAGACTGCAACAGTCACTCACGATGATTCTAAGGGGCATGCAATAAGGTGGGGGCGTTATTCCTTAGAAGCCCTTAGTCTCCCACAAGTTCACCTAGCGGAGTGTTGACTCCATGGGTTATTGATGTCTACCAATCAGTCAAGAGACGAGTGGCACCCTTGGAGCACGTAGTGCATCTTGAAGGGCACGTCACGCAAAGGAACAGATGAGGCGAGTGGCACCCTTGGAGCACGTAGTGCATCCTGAAGGGCACATCGCAGAAAGGAATAGATGAGGCGAGTGGCACCCTTGGAGCACGTAGTGCATCCTGAAGGGCACGTCGTGCAAAGGAACATATGAGGCGAGTGGCACACTTGGAGCACCTAGTGTGTCCTGAAGGGCACATCGCGTGGATGATGATAGAGGGATGAACCTAGATGGCCCTAAGACAGACAACACATTAAGAAATTTTATAAACAACTTCCCTAATTAGATGTCTCCCAGTTCAGAATCTAAGTTCTAAGTTTAAAACATCTCTAGGGGTAAAATTTTGTCCACCCTTAAGAAAATCTCCATATAAAAATAAAATACTAAAATTTAAACTAAAAACCACTTAAGTAATAATTTTGGTCTTCATAAATTTTTGGGGTAAAATGAAGAGAGTAAGAAATTAATTAAAATATGTGGATATAAAATGTAAAGAAGAAATTAATTTATTTTAACTTTTGATAATTTAAGAAGGTACTAAATTAATAATAAAAGTTAAAAAAGAGGTTAATTTATCAATTATCTTTTCTAGCTCAAATAAAAAGGAAAGAAGGAAATGTAAAAAAATTAGGAAACTAGGGAGTGAGGCAACATAAAAAGGGAAAGAGGGGAACTTATGGTAAAAAGAAGAAACCAACTTGGTAAAGAATCTGCATTTAAGAAACTTCTAATTTGAACCGATTTAGCAATTTCGTTTTAGGGAAAGATTTTAAAACCTGTAAGGGAATCTACAGACACCTAGGAGTAAATTTAGGAGTAACTCTAGTGGGTGAGGGAAATAAGACAATTAATAAATTAAATAAAATAATTATTGGAGGAAAGTGGGGGAATGGATGACACTTGTAGGAAGGATAATTTTTATAAGATTTTTATTTAAAACTTAAATTAAATGAGATTTAGGGAAAGAATGGAAGTTCTAAAAATCTAGAAAAGAGAGGGAGGAGAAGGAAGAAGGGATCGGTTGTTAGCGTAATGTTACGTTGCTGGAATATTGACTTGACTGATTCACTTGTGGGAGTTGGGATTTCCTAGCTCGGAAAGGAGTGGTAGCTCGACCTTGCAAGGTGAGCTGGGAGCTAGACTTACCATCTAGATAGTGTGTGGCCCCTTTGTGGCTCGGGGGGCTAAGGGGGAAGCAGAGTACCCCTAGCGTTGGCTAGGAGGTACCAGTGTAGTCTCGACGGTCGACGAGCGGGAGTGGCATGGAGCGCGCGTACGACATTCAAAGTAGGTGATCAGGCAACGGTACGCTTTCCATTTTTGCATGATAGAAAGTATTAGGACCCTGGTCCTCTCTTAATGTTATCATCATTTGTATATTGGCTTTGTGAGACGAAAAATACTTGAGTTAAATTTGCTTGGGTTCTCGTCGGATTGATTGGTTTTCTTTTTCTGTTCTTCAACGATTTTAATTGTGTGACGGATATAAAAATATTTCTTCTTAACTCTGCTGTGGCAAGTCAGTATTGGATAAAAAATATCTTATGACCTCAGTGTTGCCGACCTTCCTTGGTTCTATGTGATCTCCTGCTGTGCTTTACGTTTTTATATTTGTCTGCATTTGCTTCTGGTTAAATTGACTAGTTTTTATCACTCCAACGTTTGTATTTATATGAAGGATGTACAAATTTTAACACGGCATTTCATAGCCTTGGACAATTACATCTGCGTTTCTTTTTATGACTGTGTTTACCTCTGTGTTGTTTATGGAGCTCTGCCTTTCACCACTCTACAATTTCTTTTAAATTGGTGTACTCTTTGCCGGCTTTTGGCTCGAGTTTCTCTCTTAAGGAAGTCGTTCCATCCCTGGATAAATTGCTCTGGCGATTTTCCACCTGGAGACCACAGCATTTTGGGGATCCTTCCATTTCTTATCCCTCTGTTTGACCACATCTTTGGCTCCACACATTTCCATCTGGGCGGCTCCAGTCAAATATACCTCGCAACAAAAGAGTATCAATGTTTTCGGTTATTGCAATCTTGAGGTCATTTTGATCATCATTATAAATCCTATGATTGGATGCGTCGTCTGTCAGTCCTATTTTATCTAAATCTGCTATATCCATATTTTTCCCGAGATCTCTCGAAATGCCACTCGTCTCCATTTCCATGTCTCTTCGATCTAAAGACTACGTTGTAGATCAAGTGTTGTTGAGCACAGTCACGGTCCCAACCCTCCTCATGTGAAAAGACATTAGTTTTGATTTCACCATGTTGTGTTACAGTTGTACAAGAAAGTGTTATAGTGTCATCTTCTGAGGTTTGCGGCTCTCCTTATAAAAAAATGTTTATCCATTCCAATAATTCTCTCGCACGATCCCTGTCATGTTTTCTGGCCAGCGAACCCACCATTTCGACTTGTACATTTCTCAGGCGTTGGGACATGCGTCGTTTAGCACGCAGTGGGATGCCATGCGTACTCCTTACCTAGCATGGACTAAAATGTCTCTGTACAACATATCAACCTTGGCCCCTTACCCCACCTTGTTTGTTAAATGGATTTTACCCTTTTACTCTTGATTCTGGGAATTTGTTTAAGAGAAAACTATGTATAGGACAACGCTCCATCGACCGGTGCCTGCCCTCATGGAGATGATTATGGTTAGAAGTTGTATTACCTCCAGACCCGTGAACGGTGGCACATTACCTACAATAATACTGGTGCATCACCTCACTCTTCGTGCCAACAATTATCACTGTGATTTACCTCCAGGGGGCCCTTGAACTGTAGTGTATTACCTGCAGTTAATGAACCTGCATGCTTACCATCTCTTTTGGATTGGGTTGTATTCGCTGTACCTGTTTTATTTTATTTGTTTCCAATCCTGTCATTTATGGGCTGTGGGTATTAGTGTTTAGAAATTCTTAACCAAGGGGCAGGTTCATTCCAGTTCGTCAACCCCCAGACCTCCCTCCTTTGCTGGCTGTGCAGCTCCAACAAAAATTTGTACTCCCCTTTTGGTATTGGTTCGATAAAGGTAATGGCCAGTGGATTGGGACGGGACGAATTTATAATTAGATGACAGTTGGAGGTCTATTTAAAAATAGCAATAAAGGCAAACAATCTACTTTTTCCAGTTAATATTTTATAACTGCAACTACTTTATTTGTTAATAATTCCAATAGCAATCTACCCTTTTTTTTAAATAAAAGCCATCTACTTTTCCAGTTAATATTTCATAGCAGTAACTACTTTGTTATGTTAGTCTTTAAAAATAGCAATCTACCTTATTTTAAATAAAAGCAATCTATTTTTAGTTAATATTTCATAACAAGCAATTACTTTATTTCAGTTAGTATGTAATAAAAGTAAGCTACTTAAAATTAGTTAATGCCTCAATTAATGCTAATGGCTAGTAGATTGAGAATAGGATTAATTTAGAATTGCCCTTTTGGAATGTGTAGAAGGATAAAATGTGATGCTTACCAATGGTAATGTCTTTCAAGCTGAGTACAATCTCTTAATTTCTAACCTGCCTTGTCATCTTTACAAATGTTGAGAACATGCATCATTCAGTTCTAATTAAATATATTGCAAGTTTTTATTAAATGGCTAGTTTATAATTGACAGACTAGATATATTTTAATTAATGATGACTTATATTTTAGTTAATAATCCCATCAAATATTTAGACTTGCTTAGTAATGTTCTTTAAATGGCAATTTAGATGATGCTTTGATGTCACTGGTAATTTAGAAATTGCGCAATGAAATGTTTTCAAGACTAATTTAGATCGTACCTTAATGACATTGTGCACTTTATACATGCGAAGTCGGGCTCGTAATGGAGGTCGGAATAGACTGTGTTAAATACCTTACATGCTAGATTATTTGTCATTGTCTCGTAATTTGATTAAAAATACACCTCCCATGCAATATTGTAATAGTAGTGAGCAATTTAAGGAGTTAATAATGATGCACTATCGTAAAATGCCTTAATGTGGATAACCTTGTTGTTTGCGATCTTGATGGTTATGTTATTATCATTAGCTTAGAAGGCTTGGTCTGTTTATGTCGGGCGAGGTGTAGACACCTCCATGTTCCACAGAACAGTCGCCAACCCTGAGACCTTAAATGGTTAAAATCGATGGGAACCTGGGCTTGAGCGTTGCTTATGTGTCTTGGAGGTCCTAACCATTGTAGGGTAGGACGAGCGGGTAGTCAGTCTTATTTATTTGTCGATTGATTGTCATTCATGGCATGCAGATACTTGATGTGCATCTTAGGTCGTTATGTTGTTGTCACCGTTGCATGCGACATGTTCGTCGTCGTGGTGCTACACAGAGTTTAATGTATTCATTACCCTTGTACACACACACACAAAAAAAAAAATTGTACTTGTTATAAGAGGTTCTTCGTCGTGACGAATGGGAGAATCATTACATATGGTATCAGAGCCAAATTCAACCTGGGACTTGGGATCACTACGGCTTTCATTTATATGATTGATTATACAGTTGCTGATTGAGTTGACTTATGTGTGTGCAGGTAATCATGGTTAGAGGATGTTGCGGAGGCAGACGACGAGGTGCAAGGGGAGGAGGCGTGATGCATCCAGTAGCATCCACGCCTAAGGGGTAGAACCCCCAGGGAGATGAGCAGGTTCTCGGGCAAAAGCGGATAGCAGTTGGTGATGTATTTGGGATGATGAGATCCTTTCAGTGCATGTCCAAGGCACTGATTAGCCGTTTGGACAGAGATGAGGCTAGGGCACCAGCACCCCCTGAGGTTCTGCCGCGTGCTCCGGTTGGTACTGGTAGTATTCACCGTGAACTCGAGAAGGTCAAATTTCCCGAGTTCTTTGGTGCCTGGACGATGCAGCCACTGAGGCATGGTTGGAGAACATGGTGATGTCCTTCGCACTTCACGATTATACCTCCAACATGAAGGTCCACATGGCGGTCTTCCAACTGAATGGGGGCACTATTCTATAGTGGAAGAAGCTCTTACCGCAACTGAACATGGTCGTCGAAGACGTGTCATGGGAACTGTTTGAGTAACGGTTCTAAGAGAGGTACCTTTCAGAGGAATTCATTGAGCATCATCTCAATGATTTCAATGCCTTATGACAAGGAGGTCGTACGAGGCCCGTTTTATGGAGCTACTCTGGTATGCTCCGCACCTTAACACTGAGAAACTTAAGGTCAACAGGTTCGTGTTCGGTCTTAACGGCATCCTACATGAAAAGGTTAGGATTTTGATGCCTCAAACCTTGCATGATGTCATCCAAAAGACCCTCATAGAAGAGGAGGAGCTTATCAGTGGAGGTCAGACCAAGACTCTAGGGAGACCAATAGGGCAGGTTTCATCTGGAACATAACATCACCAGACACCAGCGAGACATATGCTGGGATATCGTGGCTTCCAAAGGGGACCCACTTTCACTACACCCCGGTGACTGACGCCTCAGCAGCGGGCACCTTACTAGGGACCACAGCATCAACAGCAACATCGCCCACAATAGCAGCAGTTTAGGCCTGTTCATCAGAACAGACCAGGGTTCCAGTCCGGTGGGCCGTCATCTTCTACTTCAGGTACCAGGATTACTGGGTCGAAGAAGGGGTGCTAGACGTGTGGGGAGCCACACTACCAACGCGACTGTCCTGTGGAGAGGACCAGAGCATCCAGATCAGCAGGACCCACTACCGTGGGAGATATGGGCAAGGCCCATCGGATTCATGCAATGGTGAATAACCACCATGCAAAGCATCAATCGATTGTGCTTGAGACGATAGGTACCGTCTCTGACCAGACCCTTAGTATTTTGATAGATCCCGGTGCTACCAAGAGTTTCATTTCTGGTGCAGCGCTAAAAAGGATTAAGGTAAAGGCAGTTGAACAGGACGAGTTTAGCTTTGTAGAGATGGATTCAGGAGCCAAGAAGAAGGTTGGAGGAAAGGTTACGAGCTATGCCCTTGATCTGGGAGAGTTTTTCACAAGGGCCAACCTGTACGTCACGACCCTAGGATCTTATGATGTCGTGATTGGTACGGACTGGTTGGAATCGCATGATGTGATACTCAATTGTAAGACGAAACGGTTAAGCTTGATCGATGATAAGGGTTAGAGACGTGTGATTGTAGGACGAAACCAGGGAGTTTCCCTGAGGTTCATCTCTTCCTTACATCTACAGAAGAGTATGCACAAGGGGTGCAAGCTTTATGCGATCCTTGCGTTAAATGAGAAGGGAGTAGCGGAAGGTCTGGAACACCTTCCGGTGGTGAGAGAGTTTGCGGACGTGTTTCTGGAGGAGTTATTTGGGATGCTACCGGAAAGAGAATTGGAGTTTACCATAGACCTAAAACTGAGGACTAAACCGATAGGAAGAGCGTCTTATTGGATGTCGACTCCGGAGTTACAAGAGTTGAAAATGCAACTGAAGTAGTTGCTGGACCTAGGACTGATATTTCCTAGTGTGTCACCATGGGGTGAACCTGTTATTTTCATATGAAAGAAGGACGAATCGTGGAGGGTTTGCATTGACTACCGTCAACTGAACAATACCACGATCAAGAATCAATATCCCTTGCCGAGAATTGATGATCCGTTCGATCAAATGAAGGGTGTGACAGTGTTCTCCAAGATCGATTTGCGATTAGGGTATCACCATTTGCAGATCAAGGATGATGACGTCCCTAAAACTGTCTTTAAGACGAGGTTTGGACATTACGAGTTTACTTTTTTACCGTTTGGACTGAAAAACGCCCCAGGGGTATTTATGAGTTTGATGAATGGGGTGTTCCACGAGTACTTGGACAAGTTTGTCCAAGTGTTCATTGATGATATTTTGATTTACTCTCATACGATGGAGGAGCATGACGAGTACTTGCGCTTGGTATTACAGTGTTTGCGAGAGCACAAATTGTATGGGAAATTGTCCAAATGCTCTTTTTATCAATAGAGGATTCACTACTTAGGGCATGTCATCTCCGACAAAGGCATCGTCGTGGATCCGACAAAGGTCAAGGCTATTATGGAATGACCTGCGTCAACAAATGTCCCAGAATTGCGTAGCTTTATGAGTTTAGTAGGATACTGTTGACAGTTCGTCAAGGGATTTTCAAAGATAGAAAATTCGATCACAGAGTTGCAGAAGAAGAACAAGAAGTTTGTTTGGACCGAGAAATGCACAGAAGCATTTCGGAGGCTCAAGGAGTTGTTGAAAACAACACCAATACTAAAGGTCCCGGACATGGATGCAGACTTCTTGGTATGTATTGATGCATCCAAGGAAGGCTTAGGCGGAGTCTTGATGCAAGATGGACAAGTGATTGCTTACATTTCAAGGAAACTGAGAAGGCATGAGAATAACTACGCGGTGCATGATTTGGAGTTATTAGCCATCGTGTATGCCTTGAAGGTTTGGAGACACTACCTTGTCGGGTGAAAATTTGAACTAAAGACTGACCATTGTGGACTACAACACATTTTTACGCAAAGTGACTTGAACGCATGACAACGACGTTGGTTGGAACTGCTTAGCGAGTATGACTTTGAGATTACTTACATAAAGGGAATAGTGAACCAAGTGGCAGATGCTTTGAGTCGGAGACCACGCATCTTTTCAATGTTGCCTCTTCAGACGAATCTACGTGAAAGGATTCTAACTTTACAACGCAACGATGACTGGTACAAAGAGGTCAAGGGTTTTATCAGACAAAACACAATGATGGTACCACGATTTGAGGGATTTTCTTTTGACATCGATGGCTTATTAAGATTTAAAGGTCGGATCTACGTACCGCCCAACGATGAGTTGAGGATGTTGATCCTAAGAGAAGCTCATAGAGCAGTATACATGGCTCATCCGAGAGTCACGAAGATGAGGGCGGACCTTAATGCCTTATTCTTCTAGAAAGGAATGAAGGCAGACATAGTCAACTATGTGGCCAGATGTCTAGAATGTCAGCAGGTAAAGGCTAAACATAGACACCTAGCAGGATTACTACAACCACATGCCATTTCGGAATCAAAATGGGAATTTATTTCGATGGATTTTATTGTTGGATTTCCATTGACGGAAAGGAGGCATGACTCGATTTTCGTAGTAGTAGACACTCTGACGAAGAGTGCTCACTTTATTCCTGTGTGTACGACGTATCAGGCGCTTGACATAGCTAGAGTTTTCATCAGTGAGATTTTGAGGCTGCATGGCATGCCTAAGAGGATTATATCCGATCGAGGATCGATGTTTACCAGATGATTTTGGATGAGTTTCCAAGAGGCCTTAGGAACCCAACTTAACTTCAGTACTGCATATCACCCAGAGACCGACGGGCATAATGAACGAACGAACCAAACCTTGGAAGACATGTTGCGCATGTACGTGATGGACCAACAAAAGCATTGGGAAGAATTATTGCCACTAGTGGAGTTCGCTTACAACAATAGTTACCATAGCACCATTAAGATGGTTCCTTTCGAGTTTCTTTACAGGCGACCATGTCGGATGCCCTTGAGTTGGGATCGGCTTGAGGATAGGGTCCTGGTGGGACCAGAAGCAATCCAAGAAATGGAAGAGAAAATGAAAACAATAAGAAAAATGATTAAAGAAGCGCAGGATCGACAGAAGAGTTATGTCGATGCACACTGAGTTGACCGTAGTTACGAGGTCGGTGATCGAGTCTTCTTGCGGGTTAAACCGCATAAGAGTTCGATCAAGTTTGGAAAGGGAGATAAAATCTCTCCTAGGTTCGTGGGAACCTTCGAGATTGTAGAGACAAAGGGGCCCGTGGCCTATCGACTAGCCTTGCCTGATTCTTTGAGGCGTATGCACGATGTTTTTCATGTATCTGTTTTGAGACATTATATTAATGATCCTACACATGTGATTGACATGAGTTCCTTGCAGTTATCGGATGAGGGAGCGCTCACGGCTGAGCCGTTCCACGTCTTATATCATCGCGTTCGACAATTAAAACATCGAACGGTAGATCGGGTCAAGGTCTAGTGGGACAATTATAGTCCGCACTCGGCGACCTGGGAGGACGCATATGATATGCGCCAACAATTTTCATTTTTGTTTGATAGTTAGACATATGATACTGTGATACACTTTATTTTTGGCATTTATACTGTGAAACTTTGGGACAAAGTTTAGACCAAGAGGGGGTGTATGTAACATCCTGCTTTGGCGCACTGAGCGAACCTATTCTTTGAGGACACTTGCTCGCAAGTGATCCGGATTATTATGATATTAAAACACTAGACTTTGATTATGATGCGTTATGGATAAATTGACATGTTGTTTTACTACATTGACATAGACAGGTGCTATTGACTACGTTTTACTGAGTGTGCAGGGTTTTGGACCTTGAGGATGCAGAGGAATCGATGGAACCCCTTGGACTCCAGATCGAGTCAGGGAGTGTGCTATTAGGGTTTGATTGTTTTACTATGATGTTGGTACATTTGATTAGATGATATGATTGTGGATATGTCTGACATGATTTGTTGATGATGCAGGCTAACGATAGCTTTCCAACCAGACTCACATATGGAGTAAAGGGGTCACACATGAATACCAAAGAGGTTGAGGGAGAGGTGTGGACAATAGCCCTGCCACAGCCTACTGGTACTATCGTCGTGGCTCGAACTGTAGGTTAACGATTACCTAGTTCGAGAGGACCCACGATGTCGTGAGGGTAGACTGTGACAGTCGCTCACAATGATTCTAAGGGGCACGCAATAAGGCGAGGGCCTTATTCCTTAGAAGCCCTTAGTCTCCCACAAGTTCACCTAGCGGAGTGTTGACTCTAGGGGTTATTGATGTCTAACAATCAGTCAAGAGGCGAGTGGCACCCTTGGAACACATAGTGCATCCTGAAGGGAACGTCGCACAAAGGAACAGATGAGGCTAGTGGCACCCTTGGAGCATGTAGTGCATCCTGAATGGCACGTCGCGCAAAGGAACAGATGAGATGAGTGGCGCCCTTGGAGCACCTAGTGCATTTTGAAGGGCACATCACGTGGATGATGATAGAGGGATGAACTTAGATGGCCCTAAGTCAGAAACAACATTAAGAAATTTTAAAAACAACTTCCCTAATTAAATGTCGCCCAGTTCAGAATCTAAGTTCTAAGTTTAAAACTTCTCTAGGGGTAAAATTTTGTCTACCCTTAAGAAAATCTCCATGTAAAAATAAAATTCTAAAATTTAAACTAAAAAACACTTAAGTAATAATTTTGGTCTTCATAAATTTTTGGGGTAAAATGAAGAGAGTAAGAAATTGATTAAAATCTGTGGATATAAAATGTAAAGAAGAAATTAATTTATTTTAACTTTTGATAATTTAAGAAGGTACTAAATTAATAATAAAAGTTAAGAAAGAGGTTAATTTATCAACTGTCTTTTCTAGCTCAAATAAAAAGGATAGAAGGAAATGTAAAAGAATTAGGAAACTAGGGAGTGAGGCAACATAAAAAGGGAAAGAGGGGAACTTATGGTGAAAAGAGGAAACCAACTTGGTAAAGAATCTGCATTTAAGAAACTTCTAATTTGAACTGATTTAGCAATTTATTTTTACGGAAATCTTTTAAAACCTGTAAGGGAATCTAGGGACACCTAGGAGTAAATTTAGGAGTAACTCTAGTGGGTGAGGGAAATAAGACAATTAATAAATTAAAGAAAATAATTATTGGAGGAAAGTGGGGGATGGATGACACTTGTACGAAGGAGAATTTTTAGAAGATTTTTATTTAAAACTTAAATTAAATGATATTTAGGGAAAGAATGGAAGTTCTAAAAATCTATAAAAGAGAGGGAGGAGAAGGAAGAAGGGATCGACTGTTAGCGTAACGTTACGCTGTCGAAATATTGACTTGACTGATTCACTTGTGGGAGTTGGGATTTCCCAGATCGAAAAGGAGTGGTAGCTCGGCTTTGCGAGGCGAGCTGGGAGCTAGACTTACCATCTGGATAGTGTGTGGCCCCTTTGTGGCTCAGGGGACTAAGGGGGAAGTAGAGTACCCCTAGCGTTGGCTAGGAGGTACCAGTGTAGTCTCAACGGTTGGCGAGCGAGAGCGGAACGGAGCGTGTGGACGACACTCGAAGCAAGCGATCAGGCAACGATACGCTTTCCATTTTTGCATGATAGAAGGTATTAGGACCCTGGCCCTCTCTTAATGTTATCAGCATTTGTATATTGGCTTTGTGAGACGAAAAGTACTTGACTTAAATCTGCTTGGGTTCTCGTCGGATTCACTGGTTTACTTTTTCTGTTCTTCGGCGATTTTAATTGTGTGACGAATATACAAACATTTCTTCTTAACTCTGTTGTGGCAAGTCAGTATTGGATAAAAAGGATCTTATGACCTCGACGTTGCCAACCTTCCTTGGTTTTATGCGATCTCCTATTGTGATTTACATTTTTATATTTGTCTGCGTTTGCTTCTGGTTAAATTGACTAGTTTTTATCACTCCAGCGTTTGTATTTATATGAAGGATGTACAAATTTTAACCTGACATTTCATAGCCTTGGAAAATTACATCTGCATTTCATTTTATGACTGTGTTTACCTCTGCGTTGTTTATGGAGCTCTTTCTTTCACCACTCTGCGATTTCTTTTAAATTTTTGTACTCCTTGCCAACTTTTGGCTCGAGTTTCTCTCTTAAGGAAGTCATTCCATCCCTGGATAAATTGCTTTGGCGGTTTTCCACCTCAAGACCACAACCATTTGGCGATCCTTCCATTTCTTCTCCCTCTGTTTGACCACATCTTTGGCTCCACACATTTCCATCTCGACATCTCCAGTCAAATATACCTCACAACAAAAGAGTATCAATGTTTTCGGTTATTGCAATCTTGAGGTCATTTTGATCATCATTATAAATCCCATGATTGGATGCGCTGTCTGCCAGTCCTATTTTATCTAAATCTGTTATATCCATAATTTTCCCGAGAGCTCTCGAAATGCCACTCATCACTATTTCCATGTCTCTTCGATCTAAAGACTATGTTGTAGATCAAGTGTTGTTGAGAATGGTCATAGTCCCATCCCTCCCCATGTGAAAAGACATCAGTTTCGATTTCACCTTGTTGTGTTACAGTTGTAGAAGGAAGTGTTATAGTGTCAGCTTTTGAGGTTTGCGGCTCTCCTTCTAAAAAAATGTTTATTCATTCAAATAATTCTCTCGCACGATCCATGATATCGCTATGGGCGTCATTATTTCTTCCATTTGGTGATCCTTCCATTTCTTCTCCTTCTGTTTGACCACTCCCCATTTATGGAAGTGAGCTAGTTCTGTCATGTTTTCTAGCCAGCGAGCCCACCATTCTAACCTGTACATTTCTTAGGCGTTGGGACATGCGTCGTTTAGCATGCAGTGGGATGCCATGTGTACTCCTTACCTCGCATGGACTAAAATGTCTCTGTACAGCGTATCAACCTTGGTCCCTTACCCCACCTTGTTTGTTAAATGGATTTTACCCTTTTACTCTTGATTTTGGGCATTTGTTTAAGAGAAAAACTGTGTACAGGACAACGCTCCATCGACCGGTGCCTTCCCTCACGGAGATGATTATGGTTAGAAGTTGTACTACCTCCAGACCCATGAACGATGGCGCATTACCTGCAATAATATTGGTGCATCACCTCACTCTTTGCGCCAATAATTATCACTGTGATTTACCTCCAGGGGCCCCTTGAACTGTAGTGTATTACCTGCAGTTAACGAACCTACATGCTTACCATCTCTTTTGGATTGGGTTGTATTGGTTGTACCCGTTTTATTTTATTTGTTTCCAATCCTGTCATTTATTGGTTGTGGGTATTGATGTTTAGAAATGCTTAACCAAGGGGCAGGTTCATTCCAGTTCGTCCACCCCCAGACCGCCCTCCTTTGCTGACTGTGCAGCTCCAACAAAAATTTGTACTCCCCTTTTGGTATTGGTTCGATAAAGATAATGGCCAGTGGATTGGGACGAGACGAATTTAAAATTAGATGACATTTGGAGGTCTATTTAAAAATAGAAATAAAGGCAAACAATCTACTTTTTCTAGTTAATATTTTACAACCACAACTACTTTATTTGTTAGTAATTCCAATAGCAATCTACCCTTTTTTTAAATAAAAGCCATCTACTTTTTCAGTTAATATTTCATAGCAGCAACTACTTTGTTATGTTAGTCTTTAAAAATAGCAATCTACCTTATTTTAAATAAAAGCAATCTATTTTTAGTTAATATTTCATAACAAACAATTACTTTATTTCAGTTAGTATGTAATAAAAGTAAGCTACTTAAAATTAGTTAATGCCTCAATTAATGCTAATGGCTAGTAGATTGAGAATAAGATTAATTTAGAATTTCCCTTTTGGAAGGTGTAGAAGGATAAAATGTGATGCTTACCAATGGTAATGTCTTTCAAGCTGAGTACAATCTCTTAATTTCTAACTTGCCTTGTCATCTTTACAAATGTTGAGAACATGCATCATTCAGTTCTAATTAAAGATATTGCAAGTTTTTATTAAATGGCTAGTTTATAATTGACAAACTAGATAGATTTTAATTAATGATGACTTATATTTTAGTTAATAATCCCGTCGAATATTTAGACTTGCTTAGTAATGTTCTTTAAATGACAATTTAGATGATGCTCTGATGTCACTGGTAATTTAGAAATTGCGCAATGAAATGTTTTCAAGACTAATTTAGATCGTACCTTAATGATATTTTGCACTTTAGACATGTGAAGTCGGGCTCGTAATGGAGGTCGGAATAGACTGTGTTAAATACCTTACATGCTAGATTATTTGTCATTGTCTCGTAATTTGATTAAAAATACACCTCCCATGCAATACTGTAATAGTAGTGAGCAATTTAAGGAGTTAATAATGATGCACTATCATAAAATGGATTAATGTGGATAAACTTGTTGTTTGCGATCTTGATGGTTATGTTATTGTCATTAGATTAGAAGGATTGGTCTGTTTGTGTCGGGCGGGGTGTAGACACTTCCATGTTCCTCAGAACAGTCGCCATCCCTGAGACCTTAAATGGTTAAAATCGATGGGAACCTGGGCTTGAGCATTGCTTATGTGTCTTGGAGGTCCTAACCATTGCAGAGTAGGATGGGCGGGTATCCAGTTTTATTTATTTGTCGATTGATTTTCATTCATTGCATGCAGATACTTGATGTGCGTCTTAGTTCGTTATGTTGTTGTCACTGTTGCATGCGACATGTTCATCGTCACGATGCTATGCAGAGTTTAATGTATTCATTACCCTTGTACACACGCACACACACACAAAAAAAATTGTACTTGTTATAAGAGGTTCCTCGCCGTGACGAACGGGAGGATCGTTACTTCGAACCCGCAATAGACCGCTTCAAGAGCTGCACTTTGTGATTATGGTTGCTTCCTTTGCAGACCACAGACTTGGATGACCTGCTGCCCTTGAAAACTATATGTGATAAAACATGGAGTATTAGATTCTTGGCCAACTTGATTGCAATAGTGTTTTCAACTAGAAGAGGAGTAGAATTCACTTACTCTTCCTGCAAATCTTCAAGTATTTTCCTGAGCCACACAATATCCTTTGTTACTTCTACGACTGCCACATATTTTTCCTCTATTGTGAAATCTACTGATTGTTTGCATGATATACATGAGACAGTTGTTGATCCAAGACTCATGCAACATCCTGAAGTTGGCACTCCATTTTCCTTATCCCCCAAAAATTCTAAATTAGAATATCCAATCAGGTTGAAGTCATCCACCTTAGAGTACTTGAGTCGAAAATATTGAGTTCCTTTCAAGTATTTTAGAACTTGTTTGCTAGCTGACCAATTGATACAGATTTATGAGTGGAACAAAATGAATAACAATCTGAATACAATAACACAAAGATATGGAGAACAACAAAAGATATCTAGTGAACAATCACTTCTATTGAATAAAAAAAATAGGTTGAAACTGTAAAATTGCAGAACTCAAAACAACTTGCTCAAATGGTGGTAGTTATCTTTGAGAAGATATGTGGAAATTACGTGCATCTGTCTGAGAAGAAAAGTTACAATGAGGATCTAGAGGCCTTTTTAACATTACTTATGAATTCCAAAGCCATACACATCCAAAAACCTAACCCTAGGAGATGAAATTTCAAAAGTTATGTGGGCCTCGATGGGTAAGTTGGTACCTCAACTTTCGAGGGTCGTAACTTTTGTATACAACCTCCATTTTAGGCATGTGATAGCCCGTTGGAAAGGTTTTTTCGAAAAATACAAGTTATGTCATCAAACTCTAACTTTGTCTATAATTTGACTTTGGAAAGCCAAAAAAACATTGTTTAGAGCCCCAAAACGGCCCTGGAAGTACAAAAACATGTACCAACATGAAAACTTCCAAAATAAGCCAGTTGGAATAGGCGGGAGGCAACCAATATCCATATGGATGTTGTGTGGGGCTTTAGGATATCCCCCGGAAGTGTAGAACCCACAATTACAAATAAATGTCAACGTTACAGAGAAACATGTTGAACTAAAAACTGTCAAGAGGAGTCAGTTGGAATAGGTGGGTGGCCACCAATATCCACTTGGATCACCAATTTTATTCACAAGTCTTTTGCATGAACCTGGAAAGAATAGAAACAACAAATTAAATGTTTGTTTTTGTGGTAGTAAGATAGATAAGAATTCCCATAAGTTGTCTATACTTGGATGCATCCTCAAATTCATTCTCTTTTTTTTAGGTGAGTTTCAAATTATGTTCCATTGGAGTAGAACTAGGGTTGCATTCAACCATTCCAAACTTGTTCAACAATTATCCAATGTAATTCTTCTAGGAGATGATTATGTGCCTTGGATTTTGAATTACCTCAATGCCCAAATAATAGTGAAGATGTCTAAAATATTTCATCTTGAATCTTTTCTTCAACTCTTTCTTTATAGATGCAATGTAGCTTTTATTGTTCCATATTATCAACAAATCATCTACATACACTACAAGATATACAACAATTTTGCCAAATTTATTGACAAAAAAAGTTGCATCGTCAAGATTGAAATGCTTGAAATTCAATTTCAGAAGATGCTCAACTAACTTTTCATACCATGCTCATGGTGCTTGTTTCAGGCCATATAAGGATTCAATGAGCTTGCATACATTATGTTCTTGTCCCTTCACAAAAAATACTTCTAGCTAAGACATGAAAACATTCTCTTTCAAGTATCCATTCAAGAAAGAAATCTTCAATCTTCACACCCATTTGATGAATTTTCCATCCATTATGTGCTACCATGGAAAATATAGTACAAATAGTATCCCATTTTTTTGTGGGGGGAAAGTCTCCTCATAATAAACATCGTCTTTCGATGCTACCCAGACGATTGGGAAAATGGTATAACATAATATTTATGTGAAGGAAAATAAATTATACTATCCAAACGATTGGGAAAACACTCTTAGAAGACCCAAGTGATGGAAAAGACACCAATTTAGGAGAAAAAGACACCCTCATTAGCCCATTGAATTGAGACACCATCTGTAGTTAACCAAGCAATCAAAACATATGTTCTCCACACATTGTACATCTTTCCCTTACATATATAAACTCAACGGTCTCACAACTGGTTATGACCGAAGAATTTTTTCAAAACTATTTAGACAAAATACCCATTGCAAGGAATAACCACTATTATTTAGTTTCATGACCAAATTGAGCTCTTGCAGAAAAGAAAGTATAAATCCAAATGGTAAAACTACAAAAGAAGGCCAAAAGAATGGCACCTACCTTATTCTGCAGGGTGGGGATGGGTAACCCACTTGAAGTAACTCTAAATCTTGTCACAGAGCCGACTTCTAAGGGGTTAGGTTCGCCCGAGAAGGATTCTTCTTGGTAGTACAATATTTGAAATGTTGATCTATAGGGAAAGCTTAATGGCGCCGGTCTCTCTCCTCTTTATCCCTTGTGTTATTTTACTGCCTTCATTGGCTACACCACTTATCAATTTGATAACCTAATTTTCAACTCATGTGGCACTTTCCCTTTCCAAATGAAAGTGATTTTGGAATTAAATAATAATATTCTTTAAGATCTCTCCATATTTAGTCTTACTTGTGAGCATTCTTTTTTTCATAGTCTAAATGTTGAGAAATTGTTATCTCTATAGATTTGAGGGATTATTTTTGTATAATCCAAGTTCCCCAAAGGTTTTTCAGCATGCTAAATCCATTTCTGCATTCAGAAATAAATTTTAAACAACAAAAAATAGTGATTTCGTAGAACAGTTAGACAACATCGTTCGTTTTAAGTAGTGAAATCCTATTATATTTAATCAAACTAATTAAAATTCAAATAAGGTATTTGAATATAAACTACAAATTTTGTGCGGCAGAGATTATAAAAATATGTGTTTATGAATAATATGATCGCACCATATAATAATACATATGTTTATATGATATTAGCGAAATAAAGCTTCACAATTTTATTATTTTTATATAAATATTTAGTAATTAATTTTATCATAGATTTTAACTAAGGAAAAAAATTACACAAAACTATATGAATGCGTTATCAATTATCTTCAATAATGCCATCTTTGATGATTATTGCTCAGAGGATAAGTATCATACACATGTCAGCATACCTTGTGGTACAATCATGATGTGGCATCTAGATGGTGTTAAGGGATAAATGTGGAGGGGAACAATAATCAACCTGTTGACCAATGTTTAATGTTGTGGCTTGTGGTATATATATCGTTGGATTATCTTGATATATATGCCAGGATATATTTGATGGTGTATATACCACCTGCGGCAACATTGAATGTTGCGCAATAGATTGGTTATTGTTCACCAATGTGGAGGTCCTTCTGATTGTCGAGGTTTGAATCCCATCGCACATCTTTTCGTAGGAACCCCTCAATGACGTTGACATTGACACCATCCCATTTTCAATGTAACAACTTTGGAACACAAGGATGGGTGGCATGATAGTAGGTGATGTGGAGTTTGCCATGACCATGAATGAAGAGGAGGAGGCTAAATCATGGCCTACCTGCATGGGAAATATCTGGTTGGTCAATCTATCAAATCAAACCTACGTACTACCTTGATGGTTTTACCCACTAAACCATGATGGCTTTGTGATTTGTCACGTCACCTTTCTTCCCCTCATCTTCTTATTCATTCCTTCATATGCTCATTTTGTGTTTGAATACAGTTTGTCCTGTGTATTTCATGTTTATGCATTTTATGGTGGGATTTTTTTGTATTTTTTTTAATAAATTTAGAGACATTCGAAACACACTAGTGAGTGGGGCCCACTCACGAGATATTTACCCTTCTAGTCTTATCATAATGAGCCACAATCTCATCTAGGATTTAAACTTGAGAGGGGAAAGTGCAAGAACTAACTCCCAACTATCTTATCAAACCACCTAAACTCATGT
>JZKD02S1794622.1:1449915-1465900 GCA_000966675.3 Picea glauca | reverse complement strand
ATATTACAATATTACAATGTAATAGTAATGCCATATTACAATGTAATATGGAATTACCATATTACAATGTAAAATGGTAATCCCATATTACATTGTAATATGGCAATACCATATTACAATGTAATATGGAATTACCATATTACAATGTAAAATGGTAATGCCATATTACATTGTAATATGGCATTACCATATTACAATGTAATATGGTAATTCCATATTACAATGTAATATGGTAATTCCATATTACAATGTAATATGGCATTACCATATTACATTGCAATATGGCATACAATATGGTATACCATATTACAATGTAATATTGTAACACCATATCTCATGTAATTTTATTTTTTTTAAACTTAAATCCATCGTCGCAATATCGATGATAGTTCGTCGGAAACAAATTTTGTATTTTACCACACCCGTTGCAATTTTCCACGAATTTTCATCGCACATACATCATCTGCGTTGTAAGTTTGGTCTTGAGATATATTTTCGTCGATATTGCCACATATTTTCGTCGCAAGAGGCGACGGTTTTGCGTCGCACATTCAGCATATGCATCATAAGTTATTGGCTGGGCATAAATTTTCGTCGTAATTGCCACACTTCTTCATTGTTATTGTGACGTAATTTCATCATAATTGCATCGATTCATAGGGTTAACCGATCTTGAAGGTGGTGACGCATGGAGTGCTTATTTCATCAATGTTTCCATGCACACCTGGATCGTGGATATAGCGACGAAATTATTCCGACGAAAAAAAATCTCGACTTTTGTGGAAATTGCGACGGATAAGTGTGGCAATATCAACGAAAAACCGTCGCAAATTTGGTCATATGTACTAGTGTTGGTGATGATTATGAGTTGTTGTGTTATACTTGGCTGAAGCACATCTTTGAGAGTTGTCTTGGTGATTGATCTTGGTGAGTAGATCTGATTTGGTTGATAAAATTGATGAGACAGGTTGTTTTGATAGGTTGTTTGGAAAAGTTGTTATGACAGGTTGTTGTGACCGTTTATTTGTACAGGTTTGGTGCATGGTTGATGCACTTGTTCATGGTACAGGTTGAGGTACATGTTGGTGCATGTTTGATGCACTTGTTTATGGTACAGGTTGATTATAGGTTAGTTGGTACAGGTTGGTGCATGGCTGATGCACTTGTTTATGGTACAGGCTGATCACAAGTTGAGGTACAGGTTGATGCATGGTTAGGTTATTGGTATAGGATGTTTGGTAGAGGTTTACAATAATATATATTACAGTGATAGTGTGACATTGGTTCCATCATTCTACTTATACGTCAGGGCGGTTGGATGGGGCAAGGACAGGTGGTTGTATCCACCTTCCAGTTGTAGCCATAGAACATAGGGGGTTGTAGCCTCCTTCTGGTTGTATCCAAATAATTGGGGAGTTGTATATTCCCTCAGGTTGTAGCCTGAGAAACTAGGGGGTTGGAGCCTCCTTCCAGTTGCAGCTGGAAAACAAAGGAAGTTGGTGCTTCCAATGAATGTAATTCTTCAAGACATATAAGAAAAAGCATTCTGTGGTTTTCTCCCTCTTTGGGTTTCCACATAAAACACTGGTGTACTGTGTATCTGTATGATTGCTCATTTTTTCATTGCTTATTTACTCTGCAGTTATTGAATGATAATGCTACATTGATATAACACTTGGATTATATGGTTAAAAAGGATTAAATTGCTCTATTATTGATTCACCCCCCCTCTCAGTAATCCAACAAGTTCATGACCTACCATGGTCATTTACTGTCATAAAGGACTACAAAAAAAAACAAGTTAAAACTCCATGAATATACAATATAAAACTTACAACACAAAAGGGAAAGAAAAATTATCAAGGATTAGATACAAGGACATGACAGTGTAACATTATGTACATGCATTAACCTTCTCGAACACAGTATAAAAATGCATTCTCCATGCATATAGATTCTAACGTGTATCAATTAAAATTGTGCGCAATCACTCATAACACATCCATTCCTTATATAGTTCACGAAAGGAAAGTTCTCAGAGTTACAAAGATAAAAAAAATATAAGGAGATGGAGTATGGAATTCAATCTACAAATTAAAAGGCCATGTCAATATCCCATCTTGAAGTTTCACACAGATTTCAAACATGACATTTCATTTTCATACATGATTGATGATGGATATTCAAATTCCAATTCAAAAATATCATGGAGGCAACCTTAAAAGATCAATAAACCCTACTATGTTTTGAGCGAGCCCAAATTCTGGATAGTGTATATATAGTATAGGTCAAGTTTACTAAGTACTCATAGAAATCAATCTACTATGAATGGTTCTTCTCATTTAAAATTCAAATGAATCATTTTTATTTCTAAAGAAACAAATTTGCACATTACACTGTGTCTCAAACATACAAGAAAAATATAGTATTTTGAAAAGTTACAAATTGCTCTCATATCTCCAAAGTAATTATCAGAGAGGCGTGTTGAATCCAAGAACAACCTATATCCAAGAAATGAATATGCATACAACCATCATTGCAAGGAAAATCAAACAGAGTAACAAGAAACAAGGATTAGGATACAAAACAAAGTATAGATTTGTCCATCTCCCATGTGTTGATTTCAAATGGAAACTTACGCATGCACAACAACCTTGTGGCTGTTGTGCATGCCAATTGTGGTTGTTGTGCATGCCAATTTCTTGAAGCCTAAATCCTTGGGATGATTGTAGATAGTTTTATTTTGTCAAATATTTTAAGTATTGATAGAGCCAAATTTAACATCAAGAGAAGGTAAACAGTGTAATTCTGAGTTTCCAAAACTCAAATCCTAGCACCCTAAAATGATTGAATAAAATTGATTGATTCTATTGAAGATTCTAAATATTTTTAGAACCCAAGTTAACATCAAGCTAAGGTAAAAAGTATAAGTGTCAACAATCTAATTTTTGGTATATTGGAGAAACGTTGAATTGTTGAAAAATCTCAAGAAGCATAACAAGGAAGACATGCAAGGAGAAATGTAAAAAGAAAGTAAATACCAAGGAAAATCCCAACACCACAATTGAGGATAGAGGAATGAGTTAATCATAGAGATAGAATAATAATAGGCACGAGATTCTTTCTTATATTACCAAAAGAATAAGTAGATTGGGGTAGACCCCAAGTAAAAACACAACATCTAGCAAAGAAGATTAATCAAATACTTATATGGTAGCTAGCTTTAATATAATGGAACCTACAAACCCTTCTAAATTGTATGCCAATCCTAAAGTGAATTATGCATTCCAAAAATCTAATTGGTTGGAATACTTCAATAGGCATCAAGGTTTTGATGATGGAATTTCCCTTGAATTTGCACATAATTTCCAAAACTTGGAGGAACAAGAATACATGACCATAGTTAAGCACTTACAAATCCAAATCAATGAACCTATGTTGGTGATAGTTACAAGACTCCCTATTGGATTTCCATGGGAAAAGGAGGAAAGGAAACTAGCCTTACATGGAAAAAGGATCTTCCTTGGGTCCTATGAAACAATGGAAGTGAACAAGAATGGTTTTAAGAGAGAGAATTGTCCCTCACCGAGAGATGAGGTGGTCTTTCACATAATGAAATACATAACTTGTGATGGAAGGAATATCATGGTCTATGCATTTTGACTTCAAATTGCTACATCCTCGAAGACATTTTCTATCAACATACCTGAAAAGAACTTGAGCATTACTTATTATTTTTTACAGTCTCTAAGAGAAATGAGTTCTAAAGTGTAGGTAGGAAAGGTGGATGCATTAGCCCATCATGGGATTATAAATCTAATTAAACATGATACATTGGATGGAAAAAGTTGCAAAATCACCTGGGATAAGTTATTAACCATTAGAAAAGAAGAATTATTGTCCCTACAAGATAATCTGAACCAAGAGGTAGCCCAATATAATCTAGGAAGAATACAAATATTGGAGGCAAGGCATGTATGAGAAAAAGAGGAGAACACACACGAAGAAAAATATAAAGGAGGAAGAAAAATTAGTGTCTATTAGAAAATAGCAGAATGATAGGAACGTTTCTACTAGTTTGGTCCATATGGGCATACCATATAGAAGTCCCCTCAAAATTACTATAGGCAACCCATAGGGAGGGAAAAAAAATAGAGCCACAAGAAAAAGGAATATGTCCCAAGTAACAAACAAGTTGTCTATTATTGAACACACACCTACCATAGAAATTTAGGAGGACATACCTTCTATCCCAACAAAGGATTTGGGAGTATCTCATGGGGAACTTATGCTAAGAAGAATAAGCCTAGCATAAAGGAACCCATAGTCCAATTAGAAGAAGCTAGGGAAAAATCCCTAAGGTGGAAGATAGTGGCAGAAGACAAAAGAAAGTTAGAAATTACAACTATGGTAAACTCCAACCACAGGTGGGAAGCATATTGTGGACTTATAGGAAAAGTTCTAAATCTTTAAAATGTAACATTTGGAGGATAGGAAACAACTAGAGAATGAGAACGAGAATTTAAAAACAACATTGGAAAAACAAAGAAGGGAGGTTGAAGATAAAGTGGAGAAAATTGAGGAACTAGAAGAAATTTACCATAAGACCATTGAATTGGCAAAGGACATGCTCTCTTGAAGGCCTCCTGCAAGAACATACACCTTTTTTTTCAAAGAGAAAAGGCTCAAGAATCAATTGGGACAAATTTCCAAGAGCCTCCCTGACACAGACCTCAACTCGCAAGTCGAAATCCACTCATAGGATCATTCCAAATTCTCCTTTGAGCTGAAGCGGTTCCTTTATTTCTCGCTGGAATGTCCAACGAATCCATAGGTCCTTCGTAAAACTTGCCTATGTATATTTACTCCAGGTTGAGCCTTATGCTTCTATAAGACCATGATCTGGTCCTTACACAGACGTCTCTCGCAACTTGGAAGTTCGTGAGTCGAAACCTCTCAACTTCTCTTTTTCCAACCTTCGATGCCCGAGATCACAATATGGGTGTAGCTCCCTCTTTGTCAGTGCCTACCACGCGTGACCGTTGGCTAGGGCTAAACACTAGCACTTCTCGCAACTTCGTGACCTCGTGAGATGGAGTATCAAACCTTGGCACTCTCCCTTTGCGAAACCTCGAGACGCGATAGTTGACTTCTCTTTGAATACCTCTCGCAACTTGCAATCTCGCGAGTTGGAGTGTAGATTCTTCATGCTCTTCCTTTGCGAAATCCTAAGATGCGATAGGGAAACTATGGGTTGACCCCTCGATGCATGAGTACATGCCACCTATCACCCTTGTGGTCTCCACCTGACGGATGTACCATGCATCCGCACGAGCTCTCGGCTCTCACCACTTCGCAACTCTGACAGTTGAAACTGACTCCTCTCAAACCCTGATTTCCTGAAGTGCCGAAATCCTGAAACTTTACACCAATTCTTATCGCAACTCACGATTTTGAGACTTTCGTTCCTCTGTACTCAACTTCTTTTCATCCAGAACTCTGAAGTATCGAAATGATCTGACGGCTCAGACTATTCACGATCAACGGTCCACGTTGATTCCTACCTCCTGAAGGGTGGATTCATCTAGCACTTAATATTTTCGTAGCTTCACCAAATCCTACAGTCCTCGCTACTTCATGAATCCTCCACAGAGAAATTCGACCGCTCGTTTCTCCTTGACATCTTCCGCGAAATGAACAAATGTTCCTTCGCTTCTGAACTGTACTTCTGCTGGATGACTTCGACCCTCGTCTCCTTTTGAAGTAGTTGGTCTCCGTCTTCCCTTGAAGTGTTCAAAGGTGTTATCCCTCCTGAGATTCCACTTACAAACTCAACCTCCAAAAGGTTTCTGCACGCACTCCTTGCGGTACTTCTTCAAATACCTCTAAGTATTTGATTTCTCGACTCTGTGCACCTCCTGCAACAGCAGTCCTCAAATCGTTCCCTTAGTTGATAAGTTCTAACTTTCAACCAATCTGCGCACACCTTACACGGTTTATGCACTTCACTTGCACTTATGTTGAAATAAGAACAACGGTATCCCTCCTGAGCTTCTAGAGATGAACTCTGAACCTTCGTCAACGTACTCCTTGCGGACGTTTCACTGCACTCCTTGTAGGAACTCTCCCTCGAGATGAGAAACAATTGAAATTCATTCTATTTCTCTCTCAGACTTCAAACATTCAACATGAAATCATACATACACACACAGTATTAGAACAAATGAATAATAGAGAGAATAAACAACTGTAAGCATACCATTCACCATGTATAAACAGAAAACATTATAACACCATGAAATCTGATTCAAAGCTTCATATATTAATTCAAAACTCCTGTACATGGGTTCTTCTCTCAACTCCCTGCTACAACTCTCTGCTCATGTTCTAATGATACAATGCTCTCTTTTTTTGTGTGTGTGTGATACAAGAATGAGGGTGTCTATATCTGTTTTGCCTCCTGCTCTTCTAAGCTATATAATCTATCATTCAAACCTACCTACTTTCATTAACTATGCATAAATGCCTTAATACAAAAGACGGATGGGAAAATTTCCCCAAGTCCATTTACAATCTCCAAAGTATAAATGCGAGTACGTTCCTCTTTATTATTACACTTATGCCTTTGTTTCAAAATTCAAAATGGATCTTTATGAAAATGTGCTCTTTTCTTCCTCTGTGCATCCAACTGCTCCTTGGGCTTGGTCGTGTGTTTTTGGCTTTGCACGATGCTCCTGCATCATACTCCCTCGCTTGAAAATTTTCATGAACTCCTATTCATGAGTTCGTGCACGATCTGTCCATGCTTCTGAATTTCTGCTTCAGCCTCCCAACTGCCATCTTCAACTGGATGTCCCTTCCATTTGATCAAGTATTCAAAATACTCTTTCTTCCTGGTCTTCTTTCTAACTCTCTTGTCAACTATGCTCTCCATCTATGGCTTTTCATCTATAGGCATTTGTTTTGTCCATTGGAACTCTTTCTATTCACCTTCTGCTCCTGCTTCTTCAACTTTGTAAGGATACAAATCTGCAATATTGAACATCGGTGAAATTTCGATCCTATCAGGTAGTTCAATCTCATATGTTTTTGCCCCAAATTTCTTCATGACCCTACATGATCCAATCTTTTTCATCTTTAGTTTGTTATATGTTCCCCTTGGGAACCTTTCCTTCCTTAGGTGTGCAAGAACTAGATCACCAACTTCAAATTGAAGTTATCGCCTGTGTTGATCTGCTCTGCGCTTGTATTCCTGGTTTGAATTCTGCAATCGCTCCTTGATATGGCTGTGAAGCTCCTTCATTGCTTCTGCAAAGTCTTCTGCACTAGCACTTCTGAATTCATCTTGTTCCACATCCTTCAATTCAGAAACTCCCCTTGGTTGCATTCCATATACAATTTGGAATGGGCTCTTTCCTGTGCTTCTGTTGAGCGAGTCGTTATAAGCAAATTCCACCTGTGGCAAAATGTGGTCCCACTAACTGTGGTGTTCAGTCACTAGGCTCCTCAGCAAATATCCCAAGCTTCGGTTGATAATTTATGTCTGTCCATCTGTTTGAGGATGATACGATGAGCTAAATGACAAACTTGTCCCCAGCTTCTTCCATAAAGTCCTCCAGAAATGTCCCACGAATTTGGTATCCTGATCTGAAACTATACTTCTTGGCAAGTCGTGAAGTCTAGCGACTTCTTTGAAAAATAAGTTCGCAATATGAGTTGCGTCGCTGGTTTTCTGGCATGGTGACACAGGGGCGTGCCACCCAGGCACGTCCACTCTCACAGGACCTTCTTCTTCTCAACCTGAAGAACTCGAAGGTTCTTCTATTTCCCTATCAGGAAATCTGCACCCACAGCAATCTTCCCCCGAGGTCTCCCCTTTACCACCGAAAGATCAGCTAAATCTCGTTGTTTCGCGAGTTCGTGACTCAAGCTCCCAACTTTTCCTTTCAAATATCGTGATACGGGTATAGCTCCTTCCACATGCAACCGTGGGCTAGGCTTAAATGTTAGCGCCTCTCGCAACCTCGCCACCTCGCCACCTCGCCACCTCACAGGTTGAACCGTCGGGCTTTCACCCTCCTATTCCGTGAATTCCCGAGACGGAGTATTGACTCCTATCTCCAAGCAACGTGTGTCCACCCGTCGGTCGCGTGGTTCCACCTTATGCTCTGCCACGCGTCCACATGAACCTCGGCTCCTCGGCACTTCGCAACTTGCGAATCCTAATGCCAATATTTCAGGACTTCTCGCGGTGAGATCCCGAGGGCTTCGTGCCACCTGTATTCCACTCGCTGACTCTGTTGTGGCCCACACTATCCTCCAGCTGTCGAGATATCACTTTCTCGCAACCTTGTGATTCTTGTGGCCAAATTCTCGAACCTTTTCTTGCGAGGTTCTGATACACGATTCCACGTGTGGATCCAACGGTCCTCCTGTGATCTGGATCCAATGGCTATCCTTCTCTCGCTACTCGTGACCTCRTGACTTGGAGTACCCAATGTTTGGGCCCTCACCCTGCAAACTTCTAAGTTCACGAGATCTCTCGATCTCTCGCCACTTGTCCTCYTCAGATGGATGGCTACTATTCTCTCGCTCCTTCACCGCTTCGCGTCCTYGTGTCTCGCGACTCTGAATACCCAATACSAGGGCTTTTACCCTGTGAACTTCCRAGTTCGCGAGATCTCTCGATCTCTCACCACCTGTCCTCCTCAGATGGAYAGCTRCAATCCTCTCACTCCTTCGCCGCTTYGCGTCCTCGCATCTCGCAACTCTGAATACCCAATACTTGGGATTTTACCCTGCGAACTCCCAAGTTCGCGAGATCTCTCGATATCTGCCACCTGTCCTCCTCAGAATGGACGGCTACAAATCTCTTGCCACTTCGCTACTCACGAAGCTAAGGACTTCCCTTTCGGTCCTCCAATGTTCGAGTCTGCGAGATGAGAGAATCTCTGTACACACGTCCTCCTCGACGAATGGCTCTGATCTTGTTGGGATATCGCGTCTCGCGATATCGCTGTTCTTTCTACCCAACTTTTTCAACTCACGAGTCCCCGATACTCGATACCACGTGTAGATCCTACGGCTCCGGTGACTCGGAATCGATGGCCCTGCCCCTCCTGAGATTCAAACTCTTTGGACCTTCTTGCCATAACCTCCTTGCACCTCTGCAAGATCTAACGATCCTCGGAACTTCGTGAAATCTCTTCAGAAGATTTCGACCGTCCGTTCTTCCTTGGTTAATCCATGAAATGAAAAGGAGTATCTCTCCACGAGATTCCTTCGCCTTTTCGCCAACCTGTGACGCTTCTTCCGGACTTCAAGTCACACTTATCTACGCTGATCTTCAGCAACTCAGAGGCCTATCCTTCCTGAGCTTTTCTAAATTACTTCAACCTCAATGAGGTTCTTTACACGCACTCCTTGCGGTAAGCCTACGAACACTTCAACTGTTCGAGTTTCCTTGACTCTGCGTATACCCATAGTAGCAGTCCTTCAATACTTCACTCGGTGTCATGACTGAGACTTTCTCCCTTAGCCTACGCACTCCTTGCATGGCTTGTATAACCCAATCTCACTCCTGGTGGTATGAGAACAAGAGTTAACTCTTTGAGCCTTCTGTCAACGCACTCCTTGCGGACGACTTCAACTGCACTCCTTGCACGAATCTTTGCTCAAGTAGAGAAACAATTAAAACTCAATCCACTTCCTCTCAGATTTCAATCTTAACACATGAAATCATACACACAGCATAATAACAAATGCATAACAGGAATTAATATTCATAAGCAGAGCATTCAACACACATACACAGAGAATAACACAACAACCATGAATCTGAATCAACTTCTTCTATTAATTCAAGATATGTACATGGGTGTTTTCTACAACTCTCCGCTATTCTCCTATGCTCTAGAGTCTTCTAACTCTTCCTGAACTATTACTCTTGTTCCTCTTCTCTATTACAATGATAAAAATGAGGGTGTCTATATCCGGTTTTCCCTCCTGGACTCTAAAACTGTCTAATCTAAGAATTCAATTCTATCTACCTGCATCTACTACTATAAATGCCTCTGTCTATCTCAGACGAGAGCATATGGCTCGAGGTCTAATTAAATTTTTACCAAGGTGCCTAAATTAAATGATCTCATTTATGTTTAGCGCATCAACTTCAAGGGGAAAATTTAAAAATTCAAAAACTTGCACTGGACGTCTTCCAGCTGTTTTCTTCTTCCACGTTGGTTTTGCTTGTCGTGAGGGATGCTCCTGCATCACATGGTATAAAATGTGCCATCTTTGAAAATATGTCGACTACCACAAAGATTGAATCACACCCACTTTGTGTCCTTGGCAGTCCCAATATGAAATCCATGCTTACTGCATCCCACAGCCTTTCTGGTATGGGTAATGGCTGGTATAACCCTGTGTTCTTCCTTTTTCCTTTTTTGTGCTGATAAATCCTACATCTGTCCACAAATTTCTTAACATCTATCCTCATTCCTGGCCAAAAATATGAGCCATTCAGTTTTGAGAACGTCTTATCATGACTGAAGTGTCCGACCAATCCTCCACTATGTTTTTCTTTCAGCAGATTCTCCCTCATGGAGCATTTTGGAATACATAATTGATTTCCCCTGAATAATAATCCATCCTGGATCATATATTCGGTCCACTGGTTTCTATCCTTGAGAATTGGATTCTCAGATGCCTCATATACCTCTTTAAAGTCTGGATCATCTCTATACATTTCTTTGAGGTTATCAAAACCCAAAGTTTTGACTCGAAATTCCTACATCAGCAAACATTTTATGCTCAAAGCATCAGCAACTTTGTTAGTTGTTCCAGAAATATGCTTAGTTACAAAAGTAAAATTCTGCATGTATTCAACCTATTTAGCATTATTTTGGTTCAACTTGTCCTGTTGAGTCACGAATTGTAAAGCATGATTATCATTGTACAAAACAAACTCATTAGGAACCAAATAATGCCTCCATTTCTTCAGCGCTTGTATGATTGCATAAAATTCCTTGTCATATGTTGAGTATTTGACCTTTGCTTCATTCAGTTTCTCACTGAAGTATGCAATCGATCTGTCATTTTGTCTCAAGACCACTCCTATTGCAAACCCATTCGTGTCACACTTGACCTGGAATGTCTTGCTAAAATCCAGCAAAACCAAAATTGGTTGCTCAATGATCTTCTTCTTCAACAAGTTGAAACTCTTCTCTGCTTCCTCTGTCCAGTGAAAAGATTTATGTCTTTTATTCACCGTATCCATCATCGGTGTGCTAATTCCACTGAAATTTCAGATGAATTTCCTATAAAAACTAGCTAAACCATGGAAGCTTCGAACTTCAAACACACTTTTCGGCGATGGCCAATTCTTAATCGCTTCTACCTTTTCCGGATCCATCTTCAACTCATTTGCAGAGATAAAAAAACCCAAATAAATGAGTTATGTCATCATAAATGTCGATTTCTTCATATTTATCAGCAATTTCTCTTGCTGCAATCTCCTCATCACTGTAGCTAAATGCTTCAAGTGTTCTACTTCTGTTTTGTTGAAAATCAATATATCATCAAGATATACAATGACGAATTTTCCTATGAAATCCTTCAAGACTTCATTCATCAATCTCATGAAAGTACTGGGCACATTTGTTAAGCCAAATGGAATAACAAGCCATTCATACATCCCCTCATTCGTCTTGAATGTTGTCTTTCATTCATCACCTTCTCTCATTCGGATTTGATGATATCCTCTTTTTAAATCAATCTTTGAAAAAAGCTTTGCTCCACTCAAGCAATCCATCAAATCATCCATCCTTGGTAATGGAAATTTGTATCTGATGGTAATCTTATTGACTTCCCTTGAGTCTGTACACATTCTCCAGCCTCCATCCTTCTTTGGGTTGAGCACTGTTGGAACAGCGCATGGACTCAAGCTCTCTCTAATCAATCCTTTGTCCATTAAATCCTGGACTTGTCTTTTGACTTCTTCATTTTCTTGCAGTGTTAACCTCTATGTTGCTTTGTTTGGTAAACTGGCTCCAGGTATAAGATCAATGTGATGACTTATACATCTAATAGGTGGCAATGAACAAGGTAGATCATCCACTACTATATTAGCGAACTCTTCCAGCAACTTTTGGATTTCCTCTGGTAAATTATCCACTCTTGTATTGGTTAAAACAATTATAGGCTTCTTGACCACAATAAATTGTGTGTCTTCCTTCTTCTTAACCTCATTAATAAGTTCCTTCCCACTCATGAGAAGTACAATGTTGCTCACCTCTGGTTTCACTTCTTTATCCTTAATCGGCAACAACATGTGAGTTCTCCCATTCTTCTCCAAGGTGTATGTGTTCTGTCTCCCATCATGAATCACATTTATGTCATATTGCCATGGTCTACCCAGCAATAGATGATGAACATTCATGGGAATGACATCACACAATATTTCATCCTTATATCCTCGTATTTTAAATTCAACTAAACATTGTTTAGTGACATTTACCTGATGTCCTTTTTGTAGCCACGAAACTCTGTATGGGCTCGGATGTATGACAGTCTCCAGCTCCAACTTTCTACCATCTCTGTAGAAACAAGATTATTTGTGCTACCGCTGTCCACAATGACCTTGCATACCCTGTCTTTTGTTTTGCAAGCAGTCTGAAACAGACTGTTCCTTTGGACTGGGTTCTCTGCCTCTTTCTCTAGCTTCAAGAGAACTTTCCTCGTCATCAAGGATCTTCCGCCCTCAGCATCTTCTGCCTCAAAATTCCATCCTTGAGCTTCGAAAATGTGAGTCTCACCACCTTCTTTCTTTCTATCTAGACATTCATAATATTTGTGTTCGTTTTTCCCACAGACAAAACATTTCACTTTGCCTCCTCGGCCTCTTCCTCTTCCTCTAGCTCGAGGAAAAGCATTCTTATCAGCATACTACCCTCTCTGTGAGCTTCCTACTCTTTCATGTTGAGTTTGAGGTTTCTTCCCCTCTTCTTGAGGTCTCTGAGTTCTGTCTTGGGCAATTGTTTTGCCTCTAGCTTAACTTCTGCCTCGGCCACTTTGACCTTGATTTCGGCTCAACTTCTCTTTAGCTTTTAGAGCCATCTGATAAGAATCTTCTACAGTTCAAAGGGTTATCATGCTCATCTCATCTTGAATGTCATATCTCATACCATTCATGTATCTGGAAACCTTTTCATCATCATTTTCCCAATAACCTGCCCTGATGTTGATCTTGTAGAATTCTTCAGTGTACTCTTTCACTGTCATCAACTTCTATCTCAAGTTTTGCATCCTTCGAAACAGAGTGATTTGATAATCCTTGGGTATGAATTTGGATTTCATCTTCGCAACCATTCTATCCCAACTTTTGATTTTTTGCTTGCCTTTGCAGCGTCTGTCAGCCTGCAGTTCATCCCACCATAATGTTGCATGCCCTTTAAGTCTAGTAACAGCATGTTTGACCTTCTTGTCTTCCTTGAAATCCTCATAGTCAAAATATTTATCCAGAGCTCTAATCCAGTCTAGAAGCTCTTCAACATCCAGGTTCCCCTCATAAATGGGAGTCTTCATTTTTTCCCTGGCACCTATCCTTGCAACAACTCTGAATAGGAGTTCATTCGTAGCATCTTCGACTGCGACTTCTTCTCCGTCGTGTCCAGCTTCATTTTCACTGTCAGCCTCACTGATGTCCCCAGTGTCGACTGTGCACCTCTGTGTTGTCTCCATGGCATCAAGCCTAGCATGTAGTTCGCGCATTTCTCTTTCCACTGCTGGATCAGGCATTGGTCTGTCTCTTCTTCTCGGTAGCATGACTGAGAAATATTCCTCTTTTCTCCTCTCGCTTCCTCTGTCTGCAATATACAAACAGAATCAATCTTTGATACCACTTTTGACGTAGACCTCAACCCGCAGGACGAAATCCACTCACAGGATCATTCCAAAAACTCCTTTGAGCTGAAGCGTCTCCTTTGTTTCTCACTGGAATGTTCAACGAATCCATAGGTCCTTCGTAAAACTCACCTATGTATATTTACTCCAGGTTGAGCCTTATGCTTCTATAATACCATGATCTGGTCCTTACACAGATGTCTCTCGCGACTCGAAAGTTCGTGAGTCGAAACCTCTCAACTTCTCTTTTTCCAACCTCTGATGCCCGAGATCATGATATGGGTGTAGCTCCCTCTTTGTCAGCGCCTACCACGCGTGACCGTCGACTAGGGATAAACACTACCACTTCTCACAACTTCACGACCTCGTGAGTTGGAGTATCGAACCTTGGCACTCTCCCTTTACGAAACCTCGAGACGCGATAGTTGATTTCTCTTTGAATACCTCTCGCAACTCGCAATCTCACGAGTTGGAGTGTAGAGTCTTTGTGCTCCTCCTTTGCAAAATCCTGAGATGCAATAGGGAAACTATGGGTTGACCCCTCGATGCATGAGTACATGCCACCTATCACCCTTGCGGTCCCCACCTGATGGATGTACCATGCATCCACATGAGCTCTCGACTCTCACCACTTCGCAACTCCGGCAGTTGAAACTGAATCCTCTCAAACCCCGATCTCCCGAAGTGCCAAAATCCCAAAAATTCACACCAATTCTTATCGTAACTCACGATTTTGGGACTTTTGTTCCTCTGTACTCAAATTCTTGTCATCCAGAACCCCAAAATACCGAAATGATCTGACGGCTCAGACTGTTCACGATCAACGGTCCACGTTGATTCCTACCTCCTGAAGGGTGGTTCATCTAGCACTTAATCTTTTCACAGCTTCGCCAAATCCTACGGTCCTCGCTACTTCGTGAATCCTCCACAGAGAAATTCGACCGCTCGTTTCTCCTTGACAGCTTCCGCGAAATGAACAAATGTTCCTTCACTTCTGAACTTTACTTCTGCTAGATGACTTTGACCCTCGTCTCCTTTTGATGTAATTGGTCTACGTCTTCCTTTGAAGTGTTCAAAGGTGTTATCCCTCCTAAGATTCCACTTACAAACTCAACCTCCAAAAGGTTCCTACACGCACTCCTTGCGACACTTCTTCAAATACCTCTAAGTATTTGATTTCTCGACTCTGTGCACCTCCTGCAATAGCAGTCCTCAAATCGTTCCCTTAGTTGCTAAGTTCTAACTTTCAACCAGTCTGTGCACACCTTGCACGGCTTCTGTGCTTCACTTGCACTTCTGTTGAAATGAGAACAATGGTATCCCTCCTGAGCTTCCAGAGATGAACTCTGAACCTTCGTCAACGCACTCCTTGCAGGAACTCTCCCTCAGGATGAGAAACAATTGAAACTCATTCTCTTCCTCTCTCAGACTTCAAACATTCAACATGAAATCATACATACACACACAGTATTAGAACAAATGCATAACAGAGAGAATAAACAACTGTAAGCATACCATTCACCATGTATAAACAGAAAACATTATAACACCATGAAATCTGATTCAAAGCTTCATATATTAATTCGAAACTCTCGTACATGGGTTCTTCTCTCAACTCCCTGCTACAACTCTCTACTCATGTTCTAATGATACAATGCTCTCTTTTGTTTTTCTTTTTTTTGATACAAAAATGAGGATGTCTATATCCATTTTCCCTCCTGCTCTTCTAAGCTGTCTAATCTATCATTCAAACCTACCTACTTTCATTAACTATGCATAAATGCCTTAATACAAAAGACAGATGGGAGAATTTCCCCAAGTCTGTTTACAATCTCCAAAGTATAAATGCGAGTACGTTCCTCTTTATTATTACACTTATGCCTTTGTTTCAAAATTCAAAACGAGTCTTTATGAAAATGTGCTCTTTTCTTCCTCTGCACATCCAACTGCTCCTTGGGCTTGGTTGCATGTTTTTGGCTTTGCACGATGCTCCTGCATCACTCCCTCATGAGTTGGACACTCAAAAAGAGTTCACATAGGCATATCAATGATGCAATGAAGAAGATAAAAATAATCTCTATGA
>JZKD02S1794622.1:1361216-1378940 GCA_000966675.3 Picea glauca | reverse complement strand
TGAGACGAAGAAAGTTCGCTCACACAAGAATAATCCAAAATATCTAGAATATAACAAAGTAATCCATATAGGACTGTAAATAATAATTGAATAGATAAGATATGATAAGATAGATGATTACAATTGAGAATGAGGGCTCGTTTATATACCCACGCAGGGGTGCCCTTTACAAATAGTCATGTCCTTTGAGACATGACCTTTCATTATTCATAATTATTATTTATTAATTATTATGTTATGAATATCTATGATATATATATATATATATATATATTTATGTTCATAACAAAATCCTGCGATAACACACCCGATTCCAATTCTGCATTTGTGTTAGTTGTCACTAATGAGGAGCTCAAGTCGATCAATGAGGTAGTCAACTCGATAGAGGGAAAACTCTAGAAGGATGTCATTGTTGAAGAAATAGAATCCTTGCATAATAATGAGACATGGGATTTGGTTGAATTACCTAGTGGAAGAAAACATGTCAATAGCAAGTGGGTGTTCAATAAAAAGTTGAACATAGCAGGTCAAGTCGAGAAATATTCAAAGCTTGACTAGTAGCGAATGGGTATTCCCAAGTCGAAGGAGTCAACTTCGGTGAGATTTTTTCACCTTTTGCAAAATTAAATTCCATTAGAGTACTAATGTCTCTGGTTACAACATTTGATTTTGAAATAGAGAAAATGGATGTGAAGACAATGTTCCTACATGGGGACCTGGAAGAAGAAATCTACATGAAACAACCTAAATGATCCCTTTATGTTCTAAAGAAATCGCTAAGGATGTGCTACTAGAAGTTTGACACCCACATCCTTAGTTTGGGATTCATGAGAAGCAATGTTTATCATTGTGTATATTCCAAGGAAGAATGTAGTCATTACATTTTTGTAGCTTTGTATGTTGATGACGTGTTGTTGGTCGAAAACAACATAGATGCAATAAAGGAGGTGAAGATGTAGTTGTCCTCCAAGTTCGACATGAAGGATATCGGTGTAGTGAACTTCATTCTATGAATAGAGATAAAGAGAGAGAAGTCAATTAGAAAATTATGGTTGAATCAGAGGAAGTATATTGAAATAATCTTGAAGTGTTTCAACATGCAGGATTGTAAACCAGTCAAGGTGTTAATTCCTATGGAAGCAAAGCCAAATGTTGAATAGTGTCCAAGGACACAAGAATAAATAGAGGACATGGTACATGTTCCCTATGCAATTTTTATTTTTAGTCTGATGTATGTGATGGTATGCACTCAACCAAACAATGCTCATGCAATGGGAGTATTGAAAAGATACAAGTCGACACCTGGGAAAGAGCACTGAAAAACTGTCAAGAGAGTGTTTAGGTATTTGTGTGGCACAAAAGATTATGCTATATGATACCAAGGGAAGATTGAATCTCGTAGTGAAGTAAATGTGCATGGCTTTGTCGACGTCGATTGGGATGGAGATCTGGATCGATGAAGGTTGACCAGTGGATATGTGTTCAATATGTTCGGTGGAACAATCAACTAGATGAGTATGCAACAGACAATCATAGCCTTGTCAAAAACAAAAAGTTGAATACATGGTAGCCACTCATGGAACCAAAGAAAAAGTATGGCTACATTGACTGTGTTCAAGGATTGGGTTTGAGCAGAGAACTATGAAGATAAATTGCGACAATCAAAGTGTAATATTCCTGGCAAGGAACCCATATTATCATTCCAAGATGAAGCATATTGATGTACAATACCATTTCGGGAGAGACATGGTGGAAAGAAACAAGGTGTTGTTGGTGAAAGTAGTCACATTGGAAAACATAGCAAATTCTTTGACCAAGTCTATGTGTGTTGTGAATTTCTATCGGTGTAGAGAGACAATGAGAATTGTTGCCCAGGGTCAGTGAACAAATGTTCATGTTCTTTTGTATCAGCAAATAAGAAAACAAGTGGGAGAATGTTGGGTTGGTATATTCTTTGTAGTGAAAGAACAGTCATTCCATTGTCTAGTCGAGGTGGATTGACTCGATGATAAGTCGACCGACGAGTTAAGTCAATTAGATGGTTAAGTTGAGATCGAAGTGATCGACCAAGAAGTCGGAAGTCGAAGTGATCAATGGGCAAGTAGAAGTCGAAATGGCTATGTGTGCAACTCCTTTCCTAGCCACACCTAACTTCACAAAAACATTTATTGTGGAGTGTGATGCCTTGGGCCATGGCATTGGTGCAATTTTAATGCAAGAAGGAAGGCCCCTTTCCTTTAAAAAAACCAACTTTAAGAAAAAAACTTACTCAGACCCATTTATCAAAGAGAAACCTTGGCCATACTACATGCAGTTAAGAAATTGTACCCTTACTTAATAGGAAGACACTTCATAGTAAAAACAAATCATAATAGCTTGAAATAGTTATTGGAGCAACGATTATCTTCAGAAAAGCAACAAAAATGGGTTACAAAGATACTAGTTATGACTTTGAAATTATCTACAAGAAAATAAAACATAATATTGTGGCAGATGCATTTTCAAGGAAAGAAGAAGAAACAAAGGGTTCACTATGTGATATTTTTATACCACAATCTGATTGGATGGAAGAATCAAGGATATAATGGAAGCAAGATCAAGAGGTATGCAAGATCATTCAACAACTACAAGAGGACCCCAATGCATTAGATAAATTGGTATGGAAAAATGATTTTCTATAGTATCATGATTTCCTATATTTATGTAAGAATTCCCAACTCAAACAGAAAGTCCCTCTGGAATTGCACACTTCTCCTATAGGAGGACATTTAGGGTTCTTGAAAACTTACCACAGGATCAAGAAGGATTTTTTCTGGGAAGGTCATAAAACTGATGTTCAAAAGCTTGTGTCTAAATGTATTGTCTGCCAACAAAATAAGGGAGAGACAATCAAGATGGCAGGTCTCCTACAACCATTAGCTATACCAAGTCAACGTAGGGAAGAAGTTTCAATGAATTTTATTACAAGTTTACCCAAATCTGAAAGAAATATTGGCATCATGGTAGTAGTGGATCGGCTGACCAATTATGCCTATTTTTTCTCTTTCTCGTCCTTTTAAAGCAAGTAGAACAACCACGACATTCATAGAAACAATTCAAAAGATACATAGATTATTGTAAGTGACAGAGATCCAATTTTTATTGGAAATTTTTGGACTGAATTGTTTTCTTCTTTGGGTATGCAATTGGCTCATTGTTCATCCTACCATCCTCAATCCGATGGGAAAACTAAGATTGTGAATAAATTTCTAGAAGGATATCTTCATTGCTTTGCATCTAATAAACAAACACAATGGGTCAAGCGGTTTCCATTGGCAGAATGGTGGTACAACACATCCTTCCATACTTCATAAAAAATGTTCTCATTTCTAGCACTTTATGGATATCGTCCTCCATCCATCACATCACCCTTGAAATGGACTACAAAAGTTTAGGCAATGGAGGACCACATAGGGCACCAACAAGTGAAGGACAACTTGGTTATGGCACAAAATAGGATGAAACAAGAAGTAGATCAACATCATTGTGAAAAAGAATTTGAAGTGGGGGATTGGATATTTTTGAGGCTACAACCATATGAACATATGTCCCTCAAGCAACAAAAGAATGACAAAATTATCACCCAAATATTATGACCCCTATAAGATGTTGCAAATAATTGAAAGTATGGCTTACAAACTGGAGTTGCCTCCATCTTTAGTGTACATCCATTCTTCCATGTTTCTTGAACAAGCAACAAAAGAATGACAATAAATTATCACCCAAATATTATGGCCCCTATAAGGTGTTGCAAATGATTGAAAGTATGGCTTACAAATTGGAGTTGCCTCCATCTTCAGGTGTACATCCATTCTTCCATGTTTATTTCTTAAAGAAGGTAGTTGGTGACAAAATCCTGGTCCAAACTATTTTACCAGAGATTAACGAAGGGGAAATTATACTAGAACCATAAACAATCCTTGAAACAAGGATTAAGCAACTACGAAATAGAGCAATTATTGAGTACCTTGTCAAATGGAAGAACCTACTAGTGGAAAAGACGACATGGGAAGATGAGCTCTTAATGCAAAAACACCCACAATTTGTCGAGTATTAAGTAGAACTCTTGTTTGAAAGGCAGGGGCATGTTAAGAGTCAAAGCCCCATGTTAAGTATAAATCCCCTAATTAATCCCTGAATATTGATATTACATTTCTAGTGTTATATGTGTGTGTAGGCTAGAACCATTCATTGTACCCTTTCATTGTAATTGTACCCCCTCTCTCTCTCTCTCTCTCTCTCTCTCTCTCTCTCACACACACACACACACACACACAAAGGAAACCTAGTCTTAGGATGATCTAATCTCATCTTGTACATTGAATTTATTGTAAAAGGAGATTTCCCCCTCGAAGTGGACTGTTATCCATTGATTTTTTTATCATTCTCAAGGTATTGGTTCATAACATAATTCTTACAAAGATCTTCCAAGACTACAAATTTGTTGCAAAGATCTTCCAAGACTACAAATTTAAAATGTGTTTCCTACTCTATTTTTGACATATTACCATTAGATCCCAACACAATTATACAAGAATGAGGAAGGGATTCAATTCCATAGATACCTCTACTCCAATTTAATAAGTGAAACTCTAAAAGGGGCACCAAGAAACACAACTTTAGCTTTGTGACTCTGTTAGATTTTTTGTGAGCCTCAGTAGTGCACATGTCTTTCAATATAACTTAATAAGCAACATCAAGCCTATGTTCAATAGTTTTCAAGAGAACCATAGGTAGTTAAGGTATCCCTTTACCCCTGCTTACTTTCATGCTCAACTAAGATGAGCATTTCATATTTGATGGCATATTAATTGAAAACATTAGATGATTGTTTCCAATTCAAGGACATTGATGTGCACTTGGAGGAATATGTTTCATATAGCAAGATGTTCTATTACATGTAAGATCTATCTAATTCTATAAATGGGTAGATCCTACTAATCTTCAAGTAACCTCACTCACTAATTAACATAATAGTCCTATATTGGTTTAGTATTAGAGTGAGACCCATACCAAAAGTTATTCATGGCATTGTTGGATATAAGATAATATGCATACCTATAGAGTGTGATGCTTAGGCCTACTTTCAATGTAACTAAGGTGAATTGCAAATGCACAAAAAGGATACCACTGGACTAATTTAGTATAGGTAAATAATTTGTATTATGCATAAAGCATGTTCTCTTCTCATTTGCCCCATGTTTATAGATATCAAACTTTACTTTCATACCATATGTAGTCTCTGATGTGTGTTTCTCACTAACTCATTATACATTTTTCAGTGACTTAACTATCTTTCATGCTTAACATCCATCAAACCAACATTTATCAAACAAAGAAATTAAAAAATTAAGCAACATATTCAACCACTTTCTATTTAAACATGAATAAATGTTGAGAACGAGGTTATTGGACATTAAACATAGAATATACTATCTAATGATTGTAGGCGATCCAACATTCCTCCAAAACGACATCATTTGTGGAAATCCATGCAACTCTACCACTTTCCTCGCAACCAATGTACTCGAGTTCCAAGGTACCCCTCATGCAAGGGTTTCGAGTGTTCACATATTTCACTCTCAAACACTCATGCTCAATCCTATACTACGATAAAAAAACCCATACCCCTGTTTCACTAAACATATTTCATAAGCATAATCATAATATCACTAACGTGCATACATTGATTTTGCCAACTTCTAGGTGTTTCCCCCCTACATGCAGGGGTTATATTCTTACATATTTTGCAAAAAACTTCCAAGCGTCATTTCCAATGTGCATGACTTCCAAGTGTCATTTATAATATGCACACTTTACAAATGCCACCACTAATGTGCATGTTTTCCATGTTCATATCACAATTCATAAGTGCCTCCTTAAGTGTTAGATCAATGCACATCTCATTGTGATTTTAACAAGTGTCAAGTGCCATATCACACAAAAGTGTAAAATATCGTCACATTAATTACAAGTATGATATTATGATTTAAACAAATATATTATCAACATTAATAATCCATAGGTGGTGCAACAAGTATCTAGGGCTATTACAATCCATGTAAAGTCCCAACATATGTTTCTAAGTTAACTCAATCCAAACTTACATTCTTACACATATCAATTAAAGATCATCATTGTTGGGTCACATATGTCGTCCTAATAGCATTCTCGATTTAGAATCACTCTCGCATTTGCAAGCAATTTTTCCACATAATAATATTTGTATAGTCGAGTGGCTTGCATCATCTAACCATGTTAATGTGGCACTCATGATAGTTGAGTACCATGCATTCACTCCACACATATTAGTATTTGTCAATTCATTATCATCTTTATCATTAACAACAGTTACAATACCATATTTGCATCATTGGGCATCCATAAGGCATAAATATATTTGTACAATTAGAATCACACGAATACACTTTGCACCACTTCCCCAACATGTATGACACAATCACTAATTGTACCACGAGCAACACAATATAGACATGTTTGCACTATATGAGCCATGGCACTATATCAATGCTACATGCACTAAATAAATTGACACTTGTGCTTCATGTGCTACATGGTTCGTACTTGTGCCACTTGCACCTCATTTTTAACAAACTTTGCCAATTGCATCTTTTGCACCAGAACAAGCCATGCATGCAAGAGAAGTAGTCAAATACTATTCATGTAGGATCCAATGGATGTGGATTAGAAGGTGACGGGCTTTCTTACCAATGCTTGACTGATACAACTTATGACCACCAAATACATTGGCACTGGCCAAAACAACAATTCAACATGCAACTTACAACCACCTTCTTACCACCAATGCTCGATCGATACAACTTACAACCACCTTCTTACCGTTACTTTACCAATACAACTTACGACCACCAAATACAATGGCACGAGCTAGAACAACAATTCAACATAGTTTATAAAAATAGAATGGACACAACAGTAGGGAAATGCAAGCATTGATTGCTTGAACAGGGAATGTATAATCCATGGTGATATTAGTCGTAAGAAGATATAACTAATATTTCAGCAACAATATATAGTACTGGTTGCAATGATGAGATACCTTAATTGCCTTTGTTTCCTTCCCTTAAAGAGCTATATTTTATTAATAGTTTAAGGGCAACCGAGCCCAAGATGTTTATAATTATTTTGAGTCCCCTAAAGCCACCCATATAATGTACATCCTTCATAGCAATGAATGAATTTTAATTTTGATACCAAAGTGCAACTCATTATAATGGTTGAAAAGCCCAAGTAAGGGTTATAATAATTATTGTGAGGTTTTTTAAAATAAAATAAAAAAATGAAGTCCAACCATGCATGCACGAGTGAATGCATTACAGTGAACATGTAATATGTTCATACAGGATAAATAACTCTAATGCTCTAAAAAGTGGGATAAAAATCGTCACGTAAATTCAAATTCATTAATTTCTAATTAATGAAAATGTTGCATCAATGGGATCTATCACTCAACATCACTGAACTTATCAACTTGTATATGTATTCATATCAAGATATCATACTTCCAAAATTTTAAAAATTATAGCATATTTTTAAAATACATTTCACCTTGCCCCTGAGGTGGTGGATGGAGTGTACTATTAAGACACTACGTTATGTGAAGTCATTGGTTCGAAACCCCAACTTACCTTGTGTTGTGTATGGGGCATCATGGGCACACCTGGAAGTTATAGTAGAAGCAATCGGATAACACAACCCCATGTCACGCGAGTACGTGTCTGACTAGTTGTGTATATATATATATATATATATAGAGAGAGAGAGAGAGAGAGAGAGAGAGAGAGAGAGAGAGAGATAACGTGTAATGGCACATTCTAATTTGGTTGGAAGGAGAAAAATAATTGATTAATAACACACCTATGTATAGAAGTCAACTATATTTAATATCAATCTTATGATCAATGGTTTGGGTGCATGAAAAACATTGGAACCTTGTGTTATCAGCAGCTATATACAACTTGCTTAAGCACAAATGAAGCTGTTTATATTAAAACTCTTTTTATCTATTTCTTTCCACCATCTTTTCTATTGAGATTTGGGTACCTTGGAAAGTGGTCCCCGTGTGTTTATGAGTCTCTAAACACAAAGGGGGAGACTATTACCCTTGTACTTTACTTTATGATTCTAATTTCACTTTGACTTAGGAGATTTCAATCAAAAGTGAAATATGTCACTTAAATCATAAAGTGACAATTAATTCACAAAATGGGTGAATTAATAGACATAAAGCAACTAAGGAAAGTGGGTTTCCTTAGTGAGTTTTTTGGATTAGATCTCACCCATTGATTAGACTTGGCTAGATTGGATCTAGGCCATTGATCTTTTAGGGCTTGGCCAAAGGAGGCTAAAGGAGGGTATAGTGCATTTATGAAATTCATTCTTCACTTGTGAGAAGAAGAGAAGAGAAGGAGAGCTAGGGCGCATTTCTCAAGGAGAGGAGGGTGCACTTGCATGAGGGTTTGAGGAGGAACCCTTTGTTGGCTTGAGGAGCTTGCTTGGAGAGTTCATCCATGGAGTCTTAGCCATTTCCAACTAGAGGGCACATGCTTGTGGATGGAGGGGCGCAACTTGAGAAGAGGGGCGCACTCATTGTAGAGAAGGCTTCATTCATTGTTTGGTAGCTCACTCCCATGGTGGTAGCTTACTCTTGTGCTATAGAGGGAGCTATTGGGAGTGAGGGCGCACATATCTAGGAGGAGGACGCATTTCATGGAGGAGGGGCGCATTTGCTAGGAGGAGAGGCACATTCTTGAGAGGAGAAAGCTCACCTCTAGCTCGTGGGAGGTTCTTCCTTCATGGAGAGAGTCCACTTCACTTGCTTAGGCACTCTAGGGAGTAGAGGGCGCAAGGGTGAAGGAGAGGGAGTTATTTGAGTTTTTGCATGTGGGGGGCGCACTTGAGAGGAGGGGCGCACCATCACTTGGAGGAGGTTTTTCTTGTGAGAGGAGGCTACTTCAAAGGCAAGGACAAAGACAAGGCAAGTTCAGAGGCAAGAAAGAGCAAAGGCAAAGCAAAGGATCGAGATAAAGACAAAGCAAGCAAGAGGAAGAAAGACTCACCAAGGCAAGGGGTGCTTTACTTCACAAGGCTATTGTACCAGGTTCACTTGTATATGTTTCATGTGTTGTACATTTTGCTTTGAGGCCTTCTATATATATCTGCTCCAAATTGGTTTTCCCCGTGGGAGGGGGTTTTCCAGGGTCATGTTGACCAAAAATCCATGTGTCAAATTTATGCATGCTTAGGAGTTTTTCTTGTGAGAGGAGGCTACTTCAAAGGCAAGGACAAAGACAAGGCAAGTTCAGAGGCAAGAAAGAGCAAAGGCAAAGCAAAGGATCGAGATAAAGATAAAACAAGCAAGAGGAAGAAAGACTCACCAAGGCAAGGGGTGCTTTACTTCACAAGGCTATTGTACCAGGTTCACTTGTACATGTTTTCTGTGTTGTACATTTTGCTTTGAGGCCTTCTATATATATCTGCTCCAAATTGGTTTTCCCCATGGGAGGGGGTTTTCCAAGGTCATGTTGACCAAAAATCCATGTGTCAAATTTATGCATGCTTAGAAGTGTAGATCAGCATTTTAAAGTTCAAAATCTAGAGGTAGTGTTATGTGTTTTAATGTATATTGCATGTGCTAACATTGAGTAAAGAAAACACTTGCAAGGGCACCTTAAAAGAGCACTTAACCATCAAATATTGAGCAAAAAGTTTGGTCATTGTTTGCTGTCCTAAAACAGCAAGAAAAGACAGCCACGCAGCTGAAACTTAGAGCCATACTAAAGTCAAGGACAGACCTTAGGTGGCAGCCTCATAGGACCTCAGAATTTCTACATTTTCCACATAAGTCTACAGCTACACTATAAATAAAATGCAAGTGATTCAGGATGAAAAAAATGCACTCCAGAATTGAATTGTAGAGTGAAAATGTAGTTGTCATTATACATTAAATTATAAGAAGCAAATGTTATTTTTCAGAGACTCCTTAACCATGCTTGCCTTTTAGAGGTTTCAATCCAACATAGTTTATTGATTGGACATTACATTCTCAATTCATTGATATTTGACATTTTTTGGAATGTGTACATGTTTTAGAATCAATATGGAGAATATTTGTATATTAGATAAATAACTCTATTGCTCCAAAAAGTAAGTAAAAATCATCACATAAATTCAAATTCATTCATTTCTAATTAATGGAAATGTGACATCAAGGGGATGTATCACCCAACTTGTCAACTTGTGTGTATTCAAGAAATCAAACTTCCAAAACAAATTAAAATTATAGCATTTTAAAAAAAAAAAAATTCACATATGTAATGCCACATCTTAATTTGGATGGAAGGATATATATGACTTGAACAATAGCATACCTATGCATAGAAGTCAACTATTCAATTATACCCACCAACGAACAAACATTTATACTGTAAATATGACACAAAAATGTCAAAACTGACGTACTGTAAATAAAGTATTCATTCAAAGATTAAATTAAATACAGGAAAGGCTTCCAGAGGACAGCTTCACAAAAAACATGATTCAATAAGAGGGATATATGTCCTGTGACTCAATCATGCAGAAGCTCAGAGAATGTTCATGCTATGCAAAATTCCTCTCTGCTAAGGATAAATTGAAAGATGCACATCACCAATGCCCTATTTATTGTAGGGTTCCTTTGAATCAACTCAGGGTAGCTCATGTACAGTGTTCATCTGTCACGTCAGGATCTTTGTAAACATCATACAACCCACGGTATGTTATAAGGTAGATCCAATCCAGTGCTGTCATCTAAAATAGGATAGGGATTAGGAAACGTATGATGACTTCAGTAACCATTAGCAAAGGCTATCAGCATTGCGGTGTCATCTCTAATACTAAACTCAGTTGAAATAAGAAAAGTTAAGGGATGTTAGCTTCATCCAGTGTGTTGGCTGATTGATATTAGGGGATCAACATAGTAGCGTTTAGTATGTCCTCTTTCTCACAGTCAGTTTGCGAATATCCTTCTTGGGTGCAACAGTGGTCATTCCCGAGGGTGCAAATCCTACTGCCCATTGATATGCATCCCTGAGCCTGCAACAATGATCATGTGCTTAAAATCTCTCACAACAAAAGAATGACCGTCTCTCTTTCAAAAACAAAAACCATAAATGTCAATCAGTGTTCACACCTAGGCATGCTTGCAAAAACAGCTATCACTAAAACTCCAACAATGAGAGGAAAGGCAGGTGCTGGTGTCAAATCCTGAAAGATAGAAACCACATTTAGATCTGGATGCAAATCCAAATGATACAGAATGAAATTTCCAACTTTTTTTATGTAGCCTTGTGACTAGAACAGAGTTGGGGAAAGAGTTAATCACCCTTTTGAAGTGACACTTTACCTGCTTTTGATGACTCTCCTCTACTTCATAACTTAAAGGTCCAACGTGTATTTGTGTTTGTTTCTCTAAGTCAACTTCCACAATATTAGATTTAAATTTGTGCGTCCGAGATGAAAGTCCAGATAGAAGTTGCACTAGGTATCTTCCCTTCGGCAAATTTTGAACTTCGAAAAAATATGTCATTGGCAATGGAATGATGGACTCTATTTTAAAAGGTTCACTCATTGATCTGATTTGAACTTCCAAATGAGGATGAAGTTTGTCAAGGCCGATTCCTTCAACATGACCAGTTATAATGGTTGTTTCTGGTTGGTCAAAGACAACAAAGTCCAAATCATGGATATCTGTAAAGCCAACCTGTAAAACCAAAAACAATCAAAATCATTCTAACATAAACATCACCAGACAAAGGAAAAGAATGAATTTAGACCCTGATAAAGCAGTGTTGTTAGAAGCAGGAGTGCCAAATCACCAATTCCCAAAAAATCTCAGGACCGTGGTATCTATCTATCTATCTATATAGTTCAAAAAAATGCAGAATGCCAAGTTAGTTGTGGAGAATATGAAAACATAGAATTGTGTGCTACCATGAAATGAAATAGGCCATCATGAGCAAAGAGTTATTATATGCAGTCCACTGTCATGTAATGTTTAAAAAATAGCCCATGAGCCCAATTTATAAAATATTTATTAGAAACTGAAACTTAAAAGTGAACACTAAAAAGTGAAACACTAAACTGAAAAATACACTTCTACTATCTACTGATATTTCCTCTTGCCATGAGCAACATCTAATATTTTTCCCATGATCTAAGAACAGTAGTGGTAGGAAATAGAACACTGGCATGAGCACCACCACAAGCTACACAGCCCCCACACAGTAGTGAAGATTGTGAAGCTAATGCCGCTGTATCTGCAATGCTGCTAACAATGGTAGTGGATGGGGATGGCATCACAACACGATCAACTTCCCGAGTCCCATCATTAAAAATTTCAGTGTCCAAGCGCTCCAAAGCTATGGCTCCATCCTCCAAAATATCACCCTCTGGATTGTTGTCCAAAGTCTTATATGTTTCTATCATTCTTTGCCACCTCACAATAATGAGACAACAACCTCAAGTTATAGTGCACATAAACCAAGCTTTCAACTTGGTCTACAATCAACTTGTTTCCCTTCACACTGTCAATCACGATTTAGGTAGTCAAACACTTCTCTGCAGAAAACTGTTCATAACTTGTGAAAGCACCCTCACCACCAAATGCTCATGTGCCAATGACAGAATTCCATACATGGTGCACCATTGGACAAGATTAATCTTAGCTCAATCTTTCACTTATGGAAAGAAACAAATGGTACATGCCCAATTACTGTTGTATGAGATCACACTCAACCTCATCACAGACCAGTTTGTCAATGTAGTGATACATCCTCTCGATCCATGTGTACTTTTCTCTTCACCCCACCACCCAGGGTTGTTTGGGCTAACCGCAATGTAGAATAATATTTTGGTGTAAAGATAAATGCTAAGACATGGAGTGGAACAATTAGATTATACCATAGTTTGACCAACTCTCTACAAATATGACTATACAATATCGCATCTTTAGGTTCAACAATGTCTTTAATCTGGTCTACACATTGTCCATTTGCTCACACTTCCCCAGTCACTGGCTGATCTGAATCTGCAAAACTAATTATATTATAAACTGGCTTGGTGAACTACAGAAGATACATAACATGTGTCCAAAACTGACCATCAAGAAGGATTTCCCAGACCTCATAAGATGGCTCTCTGTCAAAAGCCTGGAACCTCAACTCCTCCCCTAAATCACTCACTACCATAATAGCCAATGGCTCCTTTACCTTCAAAAGGCACCTAAAGGTGAGGTAAGAGATAGCAAATCTGGTCTTTCCAAGCTGAAGTAGGTCCAACATGGTGTGAGTGGAAAAATGTAGTAGTAGACACTATGATTGATGATTATTTTTATGATCTTCCCTTTCTTATACAAGGCACCAATCCATTTGTAATGAGGCTCCTTCAACTTGATAATATCATGTATTAAAAGGTTCAATGTGTGCACCAAGCACCCATACCAAAAAATATTAGGATATAGCACATCATCAATGATTGCTCATGTGTAGCCCAATTTCTTGAATGGTTTTCAACAAGGGCTCTATAATATTAGCACCAATCTTACAACGGCTTCATTGGTTATGGGCTGCAAGGAAGACTGCACCACTAGTGGACACACTAAGAACATTTATCAATGGTTTGCCTTTACTAAATGATAAAACGAACACATAAAGGAAAACAAGATTACATTATTAATGAGAAATTCAATCCACTTTATGAATGTGGGATAGACCGAGAAACACACTAAAATGAAATAAAGCATAATATCTAATTGACCATTATAATCTGATATTACTTTAACACCCTTCCTTAATGGTTAATCTACCAACTACACCAAGCTTATTCTGGAATTTTACATATTTTTCAGTAGCCAAAGACTTGATGAAAATGTCTGTAGTTTGGTGTAAAAATTATTAATAAATATTAAAAACAGACCATGAAATATTAATAAAGCATCTATTAATATCTTCTGTCTTACCGCTACATAAAATTATTTAAGCAGCTTGTTGCACTAGTTCCACACTTTGAGTCCAATAGGTCAGTCTGTGGTCTGACCATGTTGACCTTAACACATCAACCTGTCGTCCCAACGGAGATAAAGAAATCTTGTTGAAGATATGGTAAGCATGTTGTGAAAGGCAAGTACATGTTGAGATTTGGGTACCTTGGAAAGTGGTCTCCTTGTGTTTGTGAGCCTCTAAACACAAGAGGGAAATACTTTGTACCATATACCTTATGTCTAATTTCACTTTGACTGAGGAGATTTAAGTCAAAAGTGAAATTTGGTCATTTTATCCTAAAATGACAATTAATTCACTTTGTGGGTGAATTGAGGGACATAAAGTGAAACTATGGAAACTTAAGTAAAATGGGTTTTGAGTTGAGATTATTTTCAAATGATCTCAACCATTGATTAGGGAAGAGATGAGATGATCTCATCCACACATACTTTAGGTTTTCTCATGTTTCCTTAAGAGGGGCGCATAGAGCAAAGGAGGCTCATTATTCCTTGTTATGTTCACCAAGAGAGTTGGGAGAGGAGCATGAGAATGAGGTTGGATGCATTGAGTGAAGAAAGCTTCGGCGCCCACATTCATGGTGGTAGCCAGCTAGCTTAGTCCTTCATTTATTTGTGGAGCTAGTTCTTGCTAGGAGGAGGGTGCACAGCTAGCAGGGAGGACTTGCAGAGGTCAATTTGCCTTGAGGACAGATTCAGTGGAGAGCTACAACACAGATTCAGAGTACTGTGGGAGGGTTTCTCCATCAGAGCTTCCAGTTGGCAAAGAGCTTCAGTTCAGTGGTTTTGGCATCTTGTGAGGAGGGCGCACCATCCTAGGGTGCATCTCTATCATTTGGACTTGTATTTCAGCTTGGTTCAAGTTGTTATTGTATCAGGTTCATCTGTTTATTGTACTTGTTGTATTCCACCTTTTCTCCACATTTATACACTCATATTCCAAACTGGTTTTCCCCGGCGGGGTTTTATCCAAGGTCATGTTGACCAAAAATACCTGTGTTCATTTCCATGTATGCTAGTGTTTAGAACAACATTATTTCAACTCTAAAAGATCTCTAGGTGCGTTACATAGCTTATGGTATTCATGTGCTAACATCTTGTGACAAAAACTACATGCTAGAGCACCTTAATGGCCTATGTAACCGTAACAAAACAACAAAGGAGTTATTGAACAGTTTGTTGTTATAAAACAACAACAAACCCTTGTTTGACAGTTGAAACTTAGAGCCAACTTGAGGTCAAAGACAGACCTAGTTGGCAGCTTGTTAGGACCTGGAAAATCTTCAATCACCCAATAGGAAAGATTGTCTTAACTAGCTTGTTTATTAAGATCTTTTGTCACTTTACATATGTGGTTAATGATGTGCATGTTAATTTTCTTTAAGTGCATGCTTTTTAGATTTCATAGGTAGGGAACACCGATATTTAACAAGTTGTATGCAAGTTTATCAAGATTGCAGGCCTTCATACTTGAAGTGGTGGCTGATTTGAGTGCAATCTCCCACAAGCTTCATGCTCTTTTGAGAACAAGTCCCTCATCCATTCATCGGAGGACCCCATAGCCCAAGGAATTTCATGTTGCAAGCTCCTCTTCTCTTTCTCTACCTCATAAAATTTCAAAATATTCTTTGGTTAGCGTTTTACTTGCATGCAAGATCAAAGTTTTGTCTTTTTCAAAGTAAACTTTTATTTGCATACATAGATAAGTTAGATTTACTTTGTACTTTCAAAATTTTATTATTTCAAGTAGTTCTAGCATGCTAAATCTTACCTTTTAGTAAGTTTTAAAAGAAATAATTTGGAGGGCTAAAAGGTAGTTTTTTTTATGTGCTTTCATTAAATATTTGGCAATCTTAGTGCCATTTCTTTGCTGTTCCAAACTTCAAAGAAAAGACATTAGGAGAGCTTGCTTTTGCTTGCTCTTTTAGTTATATTTTACTAGTTTTTTGTATATAGTTTATTTGGCAAATTTTTGAACAAAGACTAATTTTTTTAATAAGCTGTCCAAAGTATTTTGGGCATCTTTTATGCTCTTTCACTTGCTGTTTTTGCATGTTTATTGAGCAGATAAGAGGAGGTGCTGGAAAAAATTTGCAAATCCGGAGCTTCCGAGACCACCCAAGACACCTCCTCTTCTTCCCTTAACATTTATTCTTCTAAACTTTGTAAGTTTGTTGGTCTCCAATGAATAAATGACCACAAACATTTCTAAATAGAGATTGTAACTTCAAAGGAATAAGTGGGCTACTCAGCGCCCATCTCAATCCCACTACCCCGGGGAAAACTGTGTACTTGTCTCCTTTTCATGGTTCTTTCTTTTGATTTGCTTCATTAACTCTAAAAAAGATAAAACAACAACAATAAAATCAGTCACAAGCCTCCCAAAGAAAAAAAAGCTTTGTAAAGTAATCAAATAAGTGGGCCACATAGTCCCCACCTTTCTTTTTGCCCCCAAGGGGGGACCAGTGTTGTGGTTTGGTTGTTTTGTGTGGTTTCCTTTTTTGCTTAAAGTTCTACAATCTCACATCTTAAGGATAAGCTAAAAGTAACCACAATCTTAGATTAAACTTTCATTTTTGCAAAGTAGAACACTAATTGCTAGATTAGATTTCCTTTCAGCAATTTACTTTCAATTTTATTTTTGCAAATAAATCGATCCCCTCAACACCCCTAAGTAGGCTCGTGCCAAACAGGGGTTGGACAGTGTGGATTTAGTAATTAGACAAACATTTTACTTTGTTGCAATTTCATTTTCTTGCAAATAAACTTGTCCCCTCAGTGCCCCTAAGTAGGCTCACACCAAACAGGGGTTGGAAAGTGTGGACTTAGTTTAATTAGGACAATCTCGAAAGTTGCTATTGCTTTCGTTGGAAACCGCATAAAGGGAGTATGTGAAGTCAGATAAGACCTTTGAGATCTAGGTTCTCCCCGTGTTGGACCTCCGACACCTTTATTGAGCTTGTTGGTGAAGTCATTTAGACTTCGGCAAGTTCTCCACACATTCCAATATGAGGGATAGCCTCTTAAGAGGCCACATCTAGATTAGTGTCATTTTCAAGTAACACTTTGCACACATTACACAAGTCACTTTCATAATAATCACTCCACATTAAAACACTTCTTAATAAAATTTTCAAGCAACACTTGCAATCTACATTACAACAACGTTTATACGTCTTGTGGCAATTCGTTATATTTGGCACTGGTCTATACTTTGCTTATCATTTTATTTCAAGTACCTGTATCCTTTTTCATGTAAGTTGTATCTCTCATACAAGTATCTTGCATGCTTTACTTTCCATCATAAGCAATCTTATTTTACATGTCATATATGTTGCTAGTGTAATTTCAATTATACGTTGTTGTTATAGTCTTATTTATATCTTGCTATTGTTGTGGTAATAGAAAACTCCTAGATTCTATTTTTTGTTTTTAGATTAGATCAAGCTTTAAATTTATTTTCTTTAGGGACTACCCCCCTGTTGGCAAATACTGAACAAGCAACGAATGCATGTTGATGATTGTTGTCTTTGATGGCAACAACAGAAATGGCAGGATATGAAGGATAAAACCCCTTGGGGATTCGGACGTAAAAGCACAGGAGGAAC
>JZKD02S1794622.1:1339855-1352607 GCA_000966675.3 Picea glauca | reverse complement strand
AAGGAGGGCACATCACTTCAGTGGATAGAGCAACAAGGGAAGAGGGCGCACTAAGCTTGGGCGCATTTCTCTTCTTGGAACTCCAAAGCTTCTCGTGAGGAGTTGTTATTGTATCGGGTTCCATTGTATTAGCTTACTTGTTGTATTCACTTCTTAAAATCATCATTATATATACTTTCATTCTAAACTGGTTTTCCCTGGGGAGGTTTTATCCAGGGTCATGTTGACCAAAAATACTTGTGTTCATTTCATGCATGCTTAAGAGTATAGATCAGCTTGTTAAAGTTATAAAGATCAAGAGGAGTGTTATTTGTTTTGAGTATATTGCATGTGCTAATCATTGGTATGAAAAACACTTGCAAGGGCACCTCAAATGGACACTTAACCACAAAAACTATCAGCAAAAAGTAACCAAACTGTTTGCTGTCCTAAAAGGCAGCAAAGGACAGTTTTGGAAAGTCAAACTTAGAGCTAAATTCTGGTCAAAGACAGACCAGATTTAGCAGCTTGATAGTACCTCGTTTCTCTACATGGTATCAGAGCCCTTGGTGGCAAGGACTTGCTGATTTTTGGCAGCATACAGTTGGCAGTTTTGGGACAGCTTGTTAGCATATTTTTGGACAGCTTGTTGGCAGAGTTTGTGGACAACTTCTGGGCAGATTTGTTGGACAGCCTGTAGGACTGTTTTGGACTTTTGTTTTCAGCCTCTTTTCACACCTATTTGGATAGGAGTGAGGCTGATTTGAACAGCCTCTTTTCACACATGTGTGGACAGGAGTGAGGCTGTATTTTACAACCTCTTTTCACACCTATTTGCTAGGAGTGAGGTTGTGTTGTTACTGTCTCTTTTCACACCTGTGTTGACAGGAGTGAAGCAGTGCTCTTGTGCAGTTTTAGCATCAGTGTGAGCTTTGGTGGACAACCATGTCGGTGTCCCAGATGCGGGCAGAAGATAGGCTAGATGGAGGTAGCAATTGGTCCCCTTGGAATATTAGGATCACTTTCACCTTAGAGGACCTTGAACTATGGGATACAGTTCATACTCCCATTGTTGTTCCTCCTGTCACTGCTCCCGTGTTGGTGGCAGAGTTCAGGAAGAGGAACAACAGGGTGAAAAGGACTATTTGTGATGGGGTGAGAGACCACATCATTCCACATTTGACAAGTAAAGACTATGCATTTGAGATGTGGGATTCTTTATGCAAGATTTACCAGAGTTCAATCCAAAACCAGAAGATGGTTCTGCAAGACAGGCTCAGGAGCATTCAAATGCTCGATTTCGAGTCGGTTACATCATTCCTTGGCAGATTCACTGAGATCAGAGATGAGCTTGTAGTCGTTGGAGAGATAATGGACCCAGGCTTTATGGTGAGGCCAGCTTTAAACAACTTTTCCAAACCATGGGGTCCATTTGTTCAAGGCATTGTTTCCCGGGAGCTTATGCCTACTTGGGAGAGACTTTGGGATGATTTCATACAGGAGGAGACGAGACTCACCTCAGAGACTTCTGGACAGCAGGGGACACCTCAGGGTGATGAGGATCTTTCTCTTTGGACAAAGGTCAAGAAGAAGACCGGTAGAGGTGATAGACAGGGTCCCAAGGGAGGGGCCAAACCACAGTAGAGTGGCGGTGGGCAAGAGAGAGACATGAGCACAGTGAGATGCTTTGCTTGTGGAGAGATGGGTCACTATGCAGGACAGTGTCCCAAGAAGAAGAAGAAGAAGTAGTAGTATGATGATTCCGCAAAGACGGCAGAGGAGATTGAGTTTGTTGCTCAGTATGAGAGGGAGTGTGCGTTCGTCAGTTGTTGTTCAGTTGGTGTACCATCCAGCGTCAGGTGGGGAGACAGAGTTGAGGAGGACCTATTGACTCAGAGTAGTTATTCAGAGGGAGCTCAGACTCAATTTTCGTGGACACCATCTTCATGGGTGACTGGTCCACCCAAGACAGCTTCAGTTTCAAAGTTGTCGAGACAGAGGGTTGGTGCAGGGGCTTCAGAGCATCATAGATTGAAGAGGAGGAGCAACAGGGCACCACAGAGGCTTGAACCTCACTTGGCTACTGAGACGGGCAGATCAGCTTCAGGTTCCACTTCAGGTGGAAGTCACTTGGTGAGAGGCCAAGTTGAGGATCTTGGTGAGATGCCAAGATCCAGATACTCTTGGTGAGATACCAAGAGGAGGAGTAACTCTTGGTGAGATACCAAGAGAGTGACTCTTGATGAGATGTCAAGAGTAGTGACCGTTGGCGATATGCCAGGAGGTAAAAATTATGGTCAAAGACAGACCAGATTTAGCAGCCTGATAGTACCTTGTTTCTCTACAATAGGCACACCCTCCAAGGATCTCAAGTCAAAATATCATAGCAAGTGAAAACCACATCGAATAAACAAGGCACCTAAACATGTGCATCAAAACTACCTCATCAAATCAAACAAACGCTCAAAGACCTTATACAATTGACCAAGTTTAGGTATGGGATGTTGATGATTACAGCTTCGTGAGACATCCTCCAGGACACGTTCTCCTCTGAGACTGGGTTGAGTCAACTTGTGAGAGAGCCCATGTGTTGGGTGTACCCATGATATGGGTGTGTCGTTCCTCTCTGGACTGAGATGAGACGATGTGTGCCCCTGTGTGGGGTGAGGATGCCCATGAGATGGGTGTGTCATTCTTCTTTGGATTGAGATGAAACGATGTGTACCCCTGTGTGGGGTGAAGGTGTCCATGTGATGGGTGTGCATCAGACTCTGGACTGAGTTGTTATGACGTGTGGTCTCCTGCCTTGTGGACTCAATTGAGTCAGGCTTGAGATGGTACTCTAGATGATTCTCCTGTGGAATCAGTGAGATAGAGATCTGTTGAGTAGGATGTCCTTGTGGCTGAGCACAGGTGGGCGTGCCCCTAGTGGCTGAGCACTAGTGGATGTGTGAGATCCCTTGCTATATTGTCTGAGAGTAAGATTTACCTGTAACCCTAATTATGATGTAAAGGGTACAGGTCGGCTCCACCATATGTGAAAGATAATTAATGGTTATTGAACTAATTAATTATTTTTTGAGTTATTGAGGTCGGCCCTGTTGTGCCAATAGACACCACTTTTGGTTTGTCCAGTCTAGTATAAATAAAGGTGATTTCCCCATTGAGGAAACACACAAGTCACTTGTYATTTGGAAATTTCAGCAAGCACATCTTCTAGGGCTTAAGTGYGCACCTCTCTTGGGCACAAGTTTCAAGGTAGTAGAGCACCCTCTTGTGTGCATTAGGGTTTCATGGTTGGAGGATCTTCTCTTAAGAATATAGCAAAGGATTGTTGGGTTTTTCTCCCTTGTTGAGAAGGGTTTTCCCAGGATATTTTCTTGTGTTCTTGTGCATGGTTATTCTTCTTGTGATCTTGGTTATTGCAGCACTTGTACATTGTGAAGCTCCATTTGTATATGGTTCAAGTAAATGCTAAAATGAAATAAACCTCATGCTTGAGCCTAGCATAGTGAAAATTCAACACGTATGGGAGGGGTGTCATAAAAGTCTTATTGGGTAGACCAAAACCCTCAAGTAGGGGATGCTTCCAAGGATGCCCCCTCAAGGTCATGTTGTGGATGATGAGGTGAATACAGGTTTAGACTTCATAGATCAATGGGTTTCATGACATACAAGGGCTCATATTGTCTCATCTATGGGTGCCTTTGTAGAGGGTGTGTTGCACCTTCGTTTTCAATGCATCCTTTTTCCAAACCCATTCATTCCCTTTAATTCTTTTAGGATGTTTCGAGGCTGAAGCCAAGGTGGGGTTTCTACCTAAGCAATAAAAATTGTGCCCACCTTGACCCTACCCTAGTCACATCATGCTTCCCCAGGTTGGGAACACGTGTGGGGCTTCTACCTAAGCATTAAAAAAAGTTAATGGTTTGGCTTTTATCTTTTCTCAGCTACAAACCTCTGGGCCTTCAGCCCCTTCTTCCCATGACATGAGGTACATGCCCTTCTTGGGTCACTAAAGCCAAGGGGCCTAGAAGAGGGAAATGTGATGGTAATGCAAATGAGCGGAAAGTGATAAGTATGGTCGGGAATGGTATGATGACCCCTAAAGGGACCCCCAGTTACACCCCTTCCTTAAAAGCTGGCCACTTACTAGGAAATCGATGACACTCACCAAGATGAAACAGGGTCAAAAGCATAATGTCCAAACAGATGTTCTATAATCAAAAGCAGCTTCAATACAACATGCTTAAATGCCTCAAATATTAGGGTAACTACCTACCACAATACCTGACTTGTGTCATGTTTTTGATATTTCTGAGCTTGTGCAAGACAAGAGCAGCCCAGGATTGGAGCGTGGGCAATTTTCAGTTTGCAGAGCCAGAAAATGAGCATAAAAAAATCATGAGCATGCATGAATCCCACTCTGGAAATGGTGATCGAGATATTTCAGAATTTGAAACATCCCTTAGAGCCAAGGAGGTAAGAAGTCATATCTATGATCCAATTAATTTGCAGATCAAAAGTCACAAATCATATATTTTACATCTCGATGGTCCTCCAATTTTCGATGATCGTGTTGACTGTGCTAAGAAAGAATGGTTCTCAGCTTCAAATTCCAGTTCCGATGCAAATGAAACAATTTGTGAGCGGTTGCTGGTCAGTTCAAGACCTACAGCAGAACTTGTTGCTGCCAGAGAAAGGGTATGTAGTTCGGATTCTGTGGTTATACTACATGAAAATAATGGTGCAGGTTTCAAGGCCATGCCAATAGAGAATCAAAGTATGTCTGAAAATAAGTATAACAGTGATGGAAACCCTGCAGCAAAATTTGATGTTCTTGAAGACAGTTCGGTGACCATGGAAGAAAACAATCCAGATCTGAAGAAGGCGAATCAGTTGTTCGATTCATCTCCTAGCACGAACATGGATAAGACAGCCTATGGTCAGCCCTTGGTCAGCTCAAGCCGAGCAATCCATGAAAACTATGACAAGACTAGCATTGAAATTGAACGGATTTCAGAAAGCAATCAAGTACTGGATCTCGCGAACAGTGAAACCATCGACTTGCAGTTGGAACAGATAAAACATAGATCATGTATCGCAAATTTTGAAAGCAATCCCATGTTTGATAACTATTATCTGGTCGCAGATATGTTTCACGGGATCCAGACAGAGAAGGCACCCCTCTCGGCCATGGATACTCTTTCCCAGATCAAGGGTTCCTGCCACCTGGAAAACAAGGGTTTTTGTCACCCTAAGCTGAAAACAGAAGAAACAAAGGGAGAATTTAAGAATTTAGGACCATTTACAAAGTTTAGATTTGGATACGTCTCATAACAACCTATCCGATCTGAATGTAACACTAGAAGATTGCCTTTTTAGTGATGGTGGTAATGGCAGCATGATCATTCCAACTCCTGTAGCTGTGGTGGCCTAGCCCGAATTCAGTTTGGAAAGGAACAGTAAATACATACCACACGTAAAATGGTTCCCTGAAGTTTGAACCTTATGTTGAAGATTAGTGTGGATTTTTGGCCAAGCCACTATCCTTTGGTAGTTTTTGATGTGGGCATTTTTCGGTCTCAGGATATTGATACTTGTGATCAATCATAGAGAAACCGCACCACTTTTGCATCTATCTCATCCCTACCTCCAATATCAAGGAAATCTGATGTTGTTCTTCTAGATCCAGAGGTTCTAGGGCCATGAGGAGATGGAGATGTGTTGCCACCAAATCTAGATGATGCATCGGATTGAAGTTTTTGTTTTTTACAATGCTTTCTTTGTGCAACTTCCTCTATCTTTATGTATTATTATCTCTCTTCCTTGGATATGTTAGGGCAAACTGAGATCCCAATGGCCCCCTTATTGTGATCACTCTCCATTACTCCACAAATATGCCTCCTCACACGGATATATGAACCGGTAGACAATTTTACTTTATGACAATCATGATGACAAAAATTTAGTGGTTCCACCACCTTCCCTCCCCTCAAGTTTTGTCAGAAATCTCCACAAGGGTGTCAATGAAGCTTTGCCACCTTCATTGCCCTCTTCATCCTCTTCAAACCCTTCATCATCTTCATATTGTGGGTCACTATGAGTATGACCACTATCCTCTTCTTCCCTTGGATGCCTAGTCCCCACCAAAACCATGAGAATAAAAAATGGAATGATAAACCACAAGAAGACCGTTTTCCTCAAGTTTTAGATGAAAAACCTCCAATAAAATTAGGGAGAAGAAGGAATGGGAAAGAGTAGGAGAAGAGGAAAATACCACAAACAAACAACGGAAGGAAAGGAGGGAGTTGGAGTTTGGGCTTACCTATTTAGCTCTTGAAAGTTGAGATAAATGGCAGGCTTTGTTCTCTCCTCCAAGCTCCTCTTTGCTCACTATTCCAAGCTCTCCTTTGCTCTTTTCTCCAAGCTCTCCTTTGCTCTTTTCTCCAAGCTCTCATAAATCTGCCCTCAAAAATATGCAACAAGACAAAGTCACCAAGCTCCCCACTCCAAGTTCAAGCAAACAAAGATGAAAGACCGAGGAAAAGAGAGCTCCTTTATTTTCATCTTCACTTTCCCCTAAACCCTAAACCTATCCTAGGTTCCACCATAGATATTCTTCACTTATGTGTGGGAGCATCTGAGAGCACCCCCCAGGCCCAGAACCGCGCTCCAAGCAAGAGCATCCATGGAGTGCACTTCAGGGAATTTTTGGGATGCTCCCTTTCCTTTTGGGAGCGCCACATTCCCTAGGACACTCTTGGAGCCTGGGAGCACACTCCCAAGGCTCTCCCTAATGGTAATGTTTAATATTACCATTAATTGTTTCAAGATATTTGAGAGTGGTTCCAACCTCATCAGACTTCATATGGAAAAAGTAGAATTTCATATCCCATTCAAAATTCAACAGATTTAACAATTTTCAGCATTTCAAGATTGATGGGATTGCAACATTTTCATTAGATTCTATCACATACGAGGGTATATGATTGGAATTTAATCAAGAGCATCAAGCCCTTTATGTACCCCAATGTTGGTGGTGTTTATTGTTAAGCTCCTTTGTCATGGCCTTAACAAAAAGGTACTCTTCACTAAAACCAAAATCATTTATTAGGCATGTTAAGCTTTTTCTAACATATTTTAAGGCTAGGATTAGGTAGTTTCATCAAAATTGGGTGGTGTCGACTAATGTCCCTGGAAGATTGAGATAGAGGCAAAGGCTATATAAGAGGCAAAGGATGAAGAATGATACTAATGATGTGAATCCCAATATAAGAGATGGTGGAACATTGCATGTCATTTTAAATGTTCTTGCTTGTTTATTCATAATGCTTTCTTTCAAAGTTTCAATATAATCATTAATGTATTATGGATGGCATTTCTAACATCATAATAATGTATTATTCATCTACAAGTAGCACAAATATGCATGTTTTCATATAATCTGCAACTAATTTGGCATTATGCATGTTTTTTTAATATAAATGCAATTGTTTAGATTTTCACAAGTAGAAGACATCTAAGATTATATGGAAGCATGTGTGAGATTTTTATGTTCTCTATGAACGTTTCCGACTACAGATTTGAGTCCATCATTAGAAGAAAGACATCTCAAGGGGATAAAGAGAGAAGGACAACCCATAAATATTAAATACAAATAACACCCTGATAGTAAGCCGAGGTCGATTGGCCAATAAAACAATTTCACATCATCGTTGATTATTATTTATGGTTAATTTATTCTTAAAGGTGTGAATGAGTGAATTCCAGGATTCACTCAAGACTAAACCATCATCCCTATTGAAATTATGCAGATGTTTTTCAATCTTTAATGCTTCATGAATCTATCGCTTGTTATAATGATCTTCCATAGAAATCACTATTGCATCTTCAATGCATATCCGGTGGTTTGATTTATGAGAGTGCTCTGCCACTGCAATATATATATAGAGTCCGCCCGGACAATGTTGCCACAGTGCGGAGTGGAGTGGGAGCGTCAGGAGTGCCATTTTCCAAAAACCCTCTGGAGCAGAGTGTCTCAGGAGCATCCTATATATATAAGAAATCACTATTGCATCTTCAATGCATATCCGGTGGTTTGATTTATGAGAGTGCTCTGCCACTGCAATATATATATAGAGTCCGCCCGGACAATGTTGCCACAGTGCGGAGTGGAGTGGGAGCGTCAGGAGTGCCATTTTCCAAAAACCCTCTGGAGCAGAGTGTCTCAGGAGCATCCTATATATATATATATATATATATATATATATATATATATATTGCAGTGGCAGAGCACTCTCATAAATCAAACCACCGGATATGCATTGAAGATGCAATAGTGATTTCTTATATATATAGGATGCTCCTGAGACACTCTGCTCCAGAGGGTTTTTGGAAAATGGCAYTCCTGACGCTCCCACTCCACTCCGCACTGTGGCAACATTGTCCGGGCGGACTCAAGGAGCATGGGGGGGGTGTTCAAGGAGTGCCTTGGGAGTGTGCGCCCATGCTTCGAGAGTGTTACACTCCCAACAAGACAGGGAGCACCTCAAGACTGCACACGGCGCGTTCCTTGGACACTCTTTCTCGAAGCACGGTTGTGGGGGCGGGACACTCTTGATAACACAGCTACAAACTCCACTCCCTGCAACTGATCCATAACCACCTGTGTCTGATCATGTGGTCTCTTTACATCCATCTATCGATTATATTGTATTACTCTTAATGGGACTAATTTTGATGCATCCAACGACTTTGCTTCCTCTTGTCTATCTAGCATTCAAATTTTCTCCATCCGTTCAAGCCTTCCATCTTCTCTTCCATGACTTGATTATGGGAGCTCTTATATCTTTACATCTTCAAGCCTTCCACTTTCTCCTATATCACTAGACAATGGGAACTCTAATTTCGTTACATCTTCAAGCCTTCCACCTCCTCTATCATTGGACTGAGAGAGCTCTACTACCACTTGTGCTACCTGCACAACATCACACCATGACTACTCAAACTTTTGCACATCACTTCCTTTTAGTTCCACTGACTTGTTAGCCTCAAACCAACCATCATCAATCTAATTTAGATCAGAATTTTCATTGATTCCAACTTTGTTGCTCACAAGAACCTCATTTGTGCAAGGATACACAAACCTATATACTTTCCTTTCGCCAACATACCCAACATATAACAATTTTCTACACATGGTAACATCATAAGCAAATGAACCCAAGATTTTTAAATTCTTTACCTTTGGTTTCACACTAGTCCAAGCCTCCTCAAGTGTGAGCTCTATAACTACTTTGTTGGGACTCCTATTCAACAAATATATTGTCGTATTCATCTCTTCAGCCCAATATTATCCAGAATTGACTTGCCTCACAACATTTTCTTCATCATGTTTACACCTCTATTACTTTGCATCATAGAACTAGAAAACACATATTTTCCTACCACATTCTTCCTCTACCTACGCCTCAAACTCCACAATAGCATTTAATGCATCTATCACTTTCCTAAGAAAGAAGACCCATGATTTTCCGAAAAATTATCAACAAGAAGCATAAAATACCTTGCACCTAATAATGATGGTGTTCATGTTGGACTACAAATTTCAACATGTATAAGATCCAATGTTTTTCTTGCACCTGTGTCAATAGCTTCTTTGTGTTACTTTTTATCTAAGAATGTCACACATCTCCCTTATATCTTCTCCATATCAAGTAGGCCATCAACCATCTTGAACCTACTTAGAAGTTAGAAGGGAAAGATGTGAAAAACACAAATGCCCATAACTTCGATGCCAAAGTACATTCTCATTGGACTCTCTGCTATCTACCATTTTCTGCAAATATCCCCATTACCTCTGACTATTATAAAACTCCACATCTTGTTTTGTCAAGAGTTTATTATTCTAGAAATTGAGACTCTCTACTACAGGTCGTTTAGTGAAACCCTATTCTCATACTTTGGCATGCCTTTATAATTTCTTACACATGATTGTATCTTCTACAAGTAACTAGCCTTATTCCTACATGTCGGCTAAGGTCAACTTAGGTCAACAAAACTACCTTGAACCCCACAAGTTCCAATAGACAAGTTAGCTCTACACCCGACCATCTCTACTTAGGATTTCCAGCAAAAATGGAACCACAAAAATGGAAACTACTCTCTCTTTGACAAATTATGGTGGCTCATCAAAGAATCACCACATAAGCTCATCTTCACTACAATCTGTCCCTACAACGAAATTTCCACAATTCTGATTCAACTTCAACTACAACCAAACATATTTTACATTGTGATATTGTCAACATCAAATTAAAAATCGTAAAAGCCCGAATTATCAACAAATGACCATTGCTTCTCAAATGGAAGTGAATACAATGCATTGTACATTTTAAATCCTATGACTCCACTCAGAGTGACGGAGGGGTTCAACTTCTTATCACCACTACCACTGCTAGTCACTGCTCTAACAACAACTCTATTCACATCATATTCTCTTTAATATCACCACAATTCTTCTTCAACATGACTCCCATTGTAATGTTCACAAGTAGGATTACCAGGAACCTTGAGGTTTATTGCTTGTTTGTTTGTGGTATTTTTGTTTAATAGTTTGCAGTTTGTCTTCCAAGGTTGTGTTGGGTTTGAGTTTAAGTGTTTTGCAACAAATAACTGATTGATATGGAGCAACAATAGACAAATAACAAGATACAAAGAGAACAACAAAAGGAAATAGCCACAAAACTTCAAATCTGACCTTTATTTAATATATAAGTTGACCTCAGTACAAGAGATATACAAATCTAGAAAAGATATGAGTCCTCCTGGACCTCCAATGGCTGCATGCAAAGTCTGATAAGATCAATTTCTTTCAATTCTTCAAGACTGGCACATTTCCTAGCTGAGTTGCGCCCTCTCTAGCTATAAGAACCCAAAGAAATTCAGCCTCTATGGATCTGGCCTCCAAACCCCTGTAAATAGTTGTCAAACTATAAATCTGAAGACGACAAACTCATAAGAAGAGACTCCTTGGTTGTAGTTGCAGATCTGACCCTCCTAATTAATGTATCTCCCAGGACAAGTGTGCCCTCCTTCAGCAATTCGCCCAACTTGAGTAATAAATCAATATGCAGAGATAAACCCTCAATGACTGATGAGAAAAGGTGCTCTAATGGTGTCCAATGCCTCTGTAGCAAGTTCTGCTTCAGATCCTTGGCCTCCTAACCAAATCGAACTCTTCTCCCTTCAACAGTGTCCCTGAATCCTGCAGAAAACCCATATTTGCGTCATTACTTTCACCTTGGCTAAGCTTGGACCAGGAACAGAGGAATCTTTCACCTCCTTATTGATCTCTAGGGTTTGTTTACTCAAAACCCTCAAAACGTCTAAGCTGCAGAGCTCAAAGATGCAAAGTGAGAAATGACAAGAATGAGGAGTGAGGCGCCCTCCTCTCCTTTTCTACTCCAGCTTCTAATTTTCACTTAAATTATTTAATTGGCTTTCTAATGTAATGTCCCTTTCCGAATAGGAGCTCCAGAAAGGAGGCTTAGTAGTCTAAACAGCCCCGTTAGACTATAGCCAAGGCCATATAGGGGTAAACAGGGTTACTAGAGGTCACTTCAGTCGAGGGTGTTATAATTCGAAAGTGACATTGAGCTAAAAGTGACTAAAAGCGCTTTTAAGCCAAAGTGAGCTAAAAATAGGTCAACAACAAATTAGGGTTTCGGAAAGCTATATGAAAAGGTAAAGCGACCTAATTCATCATTATGAAGAATTTGACTTGTCAGTTGAGGAGAGAGGCACATCTCGGGAGAGAGGTTTGTGGATTCCGGGAGGAAGACACCCAGAGGTTGATTTTGGTGTGGAGAGACACATCCTAGTCACCGAGAAGATCATCCAGATCTTCCATCATACTTCAGCAACAGTTATCCAGTTTGCAGCAGTGAGGGCGCACTTGTCCAGGTAGAGGGCGCAAATACTGAGAATCAGATTGATTCGACTTGTCCCAGTCAAGGAGAATCCAAAGATTCCCCTCCGACCAAATTGAGAGGAGGGCAGGATGCTTCTATCGCCTAGTTTCTCGTCAGATTCCGACGGAGAAATCCTCTTGGGTGCATTTCTCAGCCATTAAGGGTGCAGCAGTTAGGGAGGACAAATTTGGGATTCCCGAGAGATCATCATATCATATCCAGGGAAATATTTCTGGCCCATTTCAGAGGAGCCTAGGGCACTTAGTTTGAGACCCTTATCAGTTGATTCTGACGGAGGAATCACTAGGGCACAGTTTCCAGCAGTAGGGGGGCACATTTCCCCAGGGGGATCCATCCGGGATCCAGACACATCAGTAGAGGGTTGATTGTCAAGTTGCCAGTCACCAGGACCGTGTCAGAGGGCAGGGCGCATTGTTTGGGACAGTTTCCAGTCAAATCTGAGGTGTGTAGCCACCAGGGCACACAATCCAGTTCTGCAGCAGTTGCCGTGTAAGTTGTCGTAGCGCTCAGCAGATCATCCAGCTCACATCCTATCCAGCAGCAGCCTTCTATCATCCGGGTATCATCTTTCTAGCTTGCTTCTTTATTGTATTTCGTCTAAGATCAACTTATATCTGATCTAGCCAAGTGATTCTCTATTTCCAGCCGCATACAGCATTGTAACCCACAGAAATCTCATAAAATATGATTTACTATCTTTTGTGTCATTTACTATTTGTATGCTTATTCATATGTTGTAAATAACTTATTTATCTACACACATATTCGAAAAACACC
>JZKD02S1794622.1:1311769-1323702 GCA_000966675.3 Picea glauca | reverse complement strand
GGAACCACTTGTCCAAGGTACAAATCTTCATTAAAATTCAACAAAATTGATCAACAGCAGTATGGACAAGAAGGATGAATAGTGAAACAACAAAATTACAACTACAATATCGACACATTTGCCAAGTTTGAAGTCATATGTACCAACCTTGGAAGCCTCAACATAGTACTCGGTATCATCATACAGAGGACCACCCAAAAACAAACCATCTGATCCTGTTAAAGTTTGAAAAACCAAGTCACCCTTTTTCAGAAGGCCATTGCTACTATCATTTTGAGCAATTATTTTAATGTCAACACCTGGGATAGCTGGCATAACAGATCCCTGAATGTACTGTCCCGGGCGGCCCACAAAAACAGGAATAGCAGGTTGGCACCCATCAGTTTTAACGGCAACCTGAAAGAAGTATTGTATCTTGTCAGAAACAATAGTGAAGGGTATTCCTATACACAATGCAAAGAATGGATAACATTGTTCTAACAAGAATAATCTCTAAGTGCACTTACATGTTGACTTCTTGGATAAAACAAGACCTTTTCGAAATTGCTTTTATCACTACCATTCCTGCACAAGCAATTCAAAGGAAAAACAGAAAAGTAAAAGACTGAAACACAAGGACAGCAAATAAGCAAGCAAACTTGAAATTGTAGCAGCATTTTAGTAGGAGTAACTTTATAGCAAAAAGAGTATGTTAGTTAGTCATCAATGGATTCAATCAGCAGCATTCTACGTTGGGAAAACTACTACACACGACACACATCAGCCTACGCAGATAGATCTCAGCCTAAGTTACCCAGATATGGACACAGATATTGAATACAGATCCTGCAGATTTTTGAAAAGCCAGGATCCAGATGCATCAAGGAAATGGCAAGTGCAAAACAATATAAAAATATTTTTATAATTTAAAAAAAAAAAAACAATTTAAATTTTATAATTTTTAAAATGCAGATATTTTGGTCATTGACAAATTACCAGACTGACTGCAGATTCTGTACAGATTTTTTTGGGAATTCTTCACAATGGCACAATCCAGTGGAATTTTGAAAATCTTTAACATGCTCCATTGTAAGGTATACAGAAAGGCCTGTTTTAAGCAATAGTGAAAATGCTTTGATGGTCAGTTACCATACAGACTGTGATGTTTATACATGTTAGGATTAGGACTGCATATGCTCTTTTCTGTACATGTATCTCTTAGGTCTTGAATTTTAGAAATATGAACTATCGATTTAAAGAGAGAACATACTTTGCAGAGAAAGTCAACTAGATCAAAATTTAATCAGTTGCACTGCATGTACTTTCTCTCTGAACCACCATGCCAGTGATTGTAGACATACAACAAACTTACATGCCCATTGTATAAACAGAGCAAGGGCTAAAAGTTTTCTCAGATCCTACTTCATAACATTTCTCAGGACCTATTCATGAATTAGTCGAAATTTGAAGCACTTCAATCTGTAGATGACAGAGCTTGGAGGTTCAGTCTTCAGACTTCCAAGCATTTCAGTCTATAGATGACGGATCTTGATCTAAAAGCTTCAGTCTTCCAAACTTGCATGCAGTATGTACATGACAGACGAATCAGTGCACAATCCTCATCTTTTGTATTCTGCAATGGGGGAATCAGTCGTCTTATAGATTATGAGAGGGGTTTAGGGTTTTGGCAATCTAGGACTTTTGTGCATTAAAAAATAGTATTGACTGGCAATCTGTGGTCAACAGTAAAACAGCCCTGGATATTTAGAGATATAATTCATGAAGGCAGGATCCATGTTAAAAAGTTGGGATCTGTTTCTTCTCCACAGGATCCACATCCATGACGGATCCTGGCAGATCTTGCATGTAGGGAGGGTGGACCCTTAGTTGACATGTCCCATGCGTTGCATTCTTTCCATGAGACACAGGCATGGGGGGTACACCCAAATTTTCTCAGGGATGCCCACCCTACCTCAAGAACATTTGGGGAAAACTTAGGACACCCCCTCCCCAAAACAACACCCAATATAAAAATTTTAAAAAAACACACATATCTAAATGGGGAAAAAACCAATGTTCGACCAAGTTTCCAAAACGCAAGGATGTGGCAGCTGGTAAATGCATCTGGGGTACATTTGGAAGCATCCCCAAAATTCTAGGGAATGTCATAAGGGATGTTAAGGTCTCCGACATAGGGAACCCCGCCTGAAATACTAAGAAATATAACTTAAAATAAATGAAAACTGAAACAAAATTCAATGTAATCTTATACATAACAATGTGCCAATAACATTCATCATTGCATGTAACCAAAGTTATCAGAATCAGAACCGGTAGAGATCCAACCAGTATGGAACCAGAATCGGCTAGTGAACAAGTCCACTAAAAAACACATAAAATATGCAAAATTTATATAGTTAGATAGATATAGATATATATCAATCAAGGTCTGACCAGTATGAAACTAGAACCAGCTACTGAACCAATGTACTAAAAAACACATAAAATATGCAAAAATTTATGTGCATCAGGCCTCGGAGGTGATGATTGATTCCATGTGATTCATTTCACTAGTTTCAATCCCACTTCTTTGCCCCTGTGAGCATCACCCAATGCAATGAATGTTAAGTGGACTAATCAAAATCATGAGAAATTGGTCAGTCATGACTCATACTTATGGATATGGGTCATAGATTAATGACTTACTCTACACAAATAATCCTGAAAATGATATCTCACGTGTTGGACTATGGAAGCCCCTCGATGCTTAAATAAAAGAGTCAAGGGAGCTATAATTGTATAGTTCATAAGGCACAATACTTGCTAAGGTTTGCAAATGGGGTAGAAAGCTAAGTGGGCTTAATTGTGGTGAAACCTCCAAAGTTAACTGCACTTGAGCCAAAAGAGTCTTGGGATGGGTGACCTCCTAGGAAGTCCTGGTTATCGGGTGCAAGCCCTAGAGGTGATGATTGATGCTATGAGATTCATTTCGCTAATTTCAATTCCACTTCTTCACCCTTGTGAGCATCACTCAATACGATGGGTGCTAAGTGGACTATTCAAAATCATGAGAAATTGGTCAGTTGCAACCTATGTCACCACATTCGACGAACTTCAGCCTTGAAATTCAAAATTCGTCGAATTTCAAAAAAAAATCGAATTGATTCGATTCAAATTCGGCAAACTCAAAAATCAAACATGTTCCCGAATTCGAATTCGAATTTGAAACGAATTTCATCTTGAATTAATTCGATTGTGGGAAAAATCGGCCTTGAAATTCAACGAGTTAAAAAAAAATTGAAACCACGGGTGCAATTACCTCGTGGTTTTTGAGAGCTCCACGTGGGTTTGGTTTTTCTCGGCGGTTGCAACTTGCACACAACACATATTCCAAGGTTTGAATCAACCCATACGGACCACGGTATACCCATTCCCTCATTGCTCGCACAGTCGTGTAACTTCTCCTCTTGCACCGAAACAACGAGCAATCTCAAGTTTCAACTCTCCATTGCTTAGTGTCCACAGTCTATTGCCTGGAGCTTTTCGCCCAACCGTCGATGGTGCACGCAGCACCTCCAGTCTCCAACTCCAAAGTCCAAGCTCATCCGATCGTGCATCTTGCCATACCTATTGACCTGCTGCTTCTCCATGACAAGAAGGCTCAGTATCAATGATGTAGCTCATGGCTGAAAAATAGCTCGAAAATCTCTTTGGTTTCTTGCTTTCTCGGAATGTGCCTCGAGGCGCTGCATGTCCCTCTGCCTCCTGCAGAGCTTTTCAAGCCCAGGCAGGCCTTTTATGGCCTACTACAATGTCTCTGGGAACATCAACTGAAGCAACTGGATCATCTGGATCGACTGGAACAATGGTTGTCTCCCTCTAAATTGTTAAAGGGGGAGAGGGTATTGTCTCGTTGTCAATCTCCATCTGAGATTCTCTGGATCTTCGAAAAGCTATCTCTTCCTCAAAGGTGACATCTCTGCTCACCTCAATCTGTCTCTAACTAGGGATGTATATCCGATATGCCTTCGAAGTTTCATTGTATCCCACAAATGTACCCTTTCTGCCTAAAGGGTCTAGCTTGGACCTCTTCTCCTTGGGTCCATGAAAGTATACTGAACACCCAAATATCCTGAAGTGTCCAACCTCAAGCTTCACTCCGGTGAAGGCTTTTTCGAGAGTCATGTCCTTCAAAACATGGTGAGGACTCATGTTCTAAAGATATATTGTTTTCATGGATGCTTCTACCCACAGAATCATAGGTAGACTCCGATCATGTATCATTGCTTTGGTTGCCTCAATGATGGTTATGTTCTTCCTCTCTGCAACCCCATTTTGTTGAGGGTTGTAAGGAACTGTGTACTCCCTCTTGATCCCTGCCTCAATACAAAAATCATTGAAATCCCTGTAGGTGTACTCTCCTCCATTATCTAATCTTAGCACCTTGATCTTCCTTCCGGTCAGGTTCTCAACCTGAGCTATGAATTCTTGAAATCTTGCAAGGACTCCATCCTCGGTCTTCAAGAAATAAATCCATGTCTTCCGAGAGTGATCATCTATGAAGAGTACATAGTACAAATATCCGTTCAAGGAGGCAACAGTCATTGGTCCACACACATCTGAATGTATCAAGTCCAAGATCCCCTTGGATCTGTTGTCACTGCTCAAGAAGGACCCCTTGACATTCTTGCCAAGAGCACAACCTCTGCAAACACCATTATGTTGAACATATATCTATGGAAGGATTATTACCATCTTCCCTAGAGCTGGGAGGGCTCTATAATGAATGTGAGCAAGTCTCCTGTGCCATAACTCACTCAAGCTGATAGTATCATGTAACAGGGCCTGGACTGGCCGGACAGTCAACCTGTATAAGTTGTTTTCTCGAACACCAATTACTCGGGCAGAATTCATATGTGAGTCCTTGTGCCATGCAAGAACTTTTCCTTCAGAAAAGGTAAGCTTGTAGCCTTTATCCTCCAAGGAAAAAGTGGAGACAAGGTTCCTTTTCATCCTAAGTACATATAGTACCTCAGTCAACTAGTTGGAATGTAGAAGTTCCAACCCCTTTCACATTATATCTGGCATTGTCTCCAAGTACAACATGTAGACTGGTCTCCTTCTCAACAAGATCTGTCATATGATCTCTATAACCATTCATATGCCTGGAGGCATCATTGTCAATTAACCAAATTTCATTATCAGTAGGAACTGTACCTGAGAGTGCTAATATGAATAAGAAGGCTTCATCTTGGATGTCTTCATTTCTTTGATGTGGCTATGGATCAACATCAGCAGTGGAGGCAAGTTGTCTTTCTTCATCGGTAGTTGACTCTAGTAAGGCCTTTTGTATCACACTCAATAGGTCATCATCTTGCAGCCTGCAGGGTGATTTGTAGTATTGACTTCGAGGAACTGAAGTTGCTTGATCCAACAAGCCTATCTTTCACCAAGGTTCTGTTCCTCATGGTTTGCAGATTCTTCCACAAACCCTTAGTAGTTAGGCTAGGAAACCTAACGGTTAGGCTAGGCTAGCAATCTTAGGTTTCGTTGAGCTTATGACTGCCAACAATAAGCCTTGAAGGTCAGAAGAACACTGGTAAGCTTGAAAACTCCTTCAATGAGCTGCAAAAACCCTAAAACTGAAATTTCTGCAGAAAATTACGAACCTTAGAAACCCTAGGGCCAAAAATCCAAAATGTTCAAAAATGCAATCTGAAAGTTGTTGGAGGTGCGTTGAAGGAGGTCGTACACTCCTATGCAATTTTTAGCGCCAACGCTCAAGTATAAAGTGCTAAAACCACCAAATAAGAGAGGGTCGTACCTTTTTTTCTGGAAACCCTAGGAGGGTCGTACGGTTCTGCAAAAGGAGGATGGCTTGCTTGAAGGCTTGTGCAATGGCTTCTTCAAGACCTATGCTCTGATACCATGTTGAATTTTCACTATGTTAGGCTCAAGCATGAGATTTATTTCATTTAGCATGTACTTGGACCATAAACAAATGCAGCTACACCATACACAAGTGTTGCAATAACCAAGATCACAAGAAGAATTACCATGCACAAGAACACAAAAAATATCATGGGAAACCCTTCTACTCAATGGAAGAAAACCTAGTAATCCTTTGCTATATTCTCAAGAGAAGATCCCCCAACCATAAAACCCTAATGCACACAAGAGGGTGCTCTCCAACCTTGAAACTTGCACCCAACAGAGGTGCACACTTCAGCCTTAAGTGTAGGTCTGAAATTTCCAAATGGCAAGTGACAAGTGTGTTTCCTCAATGGGGAAATCACCTTTATTTATACAAGACCAAACACAGCAAAAGGTGTGTCTGTTGGCACAACACGACCGACCTCAATAACTCAAAAATATAATTAATTATAACAATAAACCTTAATTATCTTTCACATATGGTGTGGCCGACTTGTACCCTTTACATCACAATTAGGGTTACAAGTAAATCTTACACTTGGACAATATAGCAAGGGATCCACACGTCCACTAGTGCTCAGCCACTAGGGGCATGTCCACCTGTGCTCAGCCACCGGGACGTCATACTCAACAGATCTCTATCTCAACTGAGTCCACAGGAGAATCATCTGGAGTACCAGATCGTCTCAACTCTCACACAGAGGAGAACAATACACCCATCACATAGACACACCCAACCACTGGGGGATGACTCAACTCTCACACAGAGGAGAACGATGCACCCCATCACATGGGCATGCCCAACACTAGGATCCCTCACAGGTCAACTCAACTCAGTCACAAAGGAGAACGTATCCTGGAGGATGTCTCACGAAGCTGCAATCATCAACAAAAAGTAATATATCATTACTCTTAAGAGATATTTTGCAAAAGGCACTTTCTTAATTGCTTATAATAAATGAGATTTTATGTACTTCAACTGCGCATTCTATGAATCTACTCAGCTGCATTTTCATTCACTTGATGAGCCTGTTTGGGCTAGCAGCTTTTGCATTTCGATTTCAACTCCATTTTCTTGATGTTGTAAGGTTTGCTCTTCTATTAATAAATGTTATCCACTTCAAATTTTTTTAATTCAGGTGTTGATGTATGACTTTTGGTCCTTGGACTGTTTTGGATTGAGCAAAAGAAGAATAGAGTTCAAACTGCAAGTCTGTTTTTTATAAGTATTGAATCTTCCGACTTTGCTTTCATCTCATGAAGACCATCCATTGGTGTCGGTTGCAGTCTTGCAGATAATCTTCTGCAGAACCTCTTATTTATAAATTTACAGGCTACAGCCTACAGCAATGTAAGTAATGTGGCGATGTCACAATCCTCTCCTGTAGCTTTCAAGCCTGTTCCCTCAGCTCTGTGGCACTTGTGCATGAAAATTATTTTTTTATAACTCGTATAATAAATATTTTTGTTTTCAGTTACAGTTTGCAACCATTTCCCACACCTTTAACAGTTTACAGGTTTTAACTTTTAACACAACAATTTTTTTAAAACTTTCCAGACCCAAACTCTTCTAGGTTCTGAGCAGAGCAGAGCATATAGAGCACAGTGAGCAGAGCAGAGCATATAGAACACAGTGAGCAGAGAACAGAGCTCAGTGACCAAAATATTAATAGATGACACCTCAAAAATCCACTGCTGAGGCATGGAAATATGTGAAGAGGGAAGGGGCAGATTGTATCTGTCAGTTATGTGGAAAACATTTCACTGGTACCTTAACTAGAGCAGTGGACCACCTGCTTAGTATCACTAATGGAAATGGAGGTGGCGTGGAGGGATGCCAAGCAATATCTGATGAGCAGAAAGCTGCAGTGCAGTGAGACTATGACAAATCAAAAGCAGACAGGGGAAGAAAGGAAATGAAGAGGCAACGGATTCAGAAGGAGATTGGAATGTCTTCTTCACCTGGGAATCCTTCTTTAACCTGGGAATCCCATTGCAAGTGCTTTTGAAAACATGGGAGTTGATTGCCAGGAGATTTAGGAGGTAGTTGATCGAAGATGGAAAATGATGCATAGTCCTTTACACGCAGCAGCATGCCATTTGGACCCTAGATTATTTGGAGTATCAAGACATCAAGATGAAGAAGTCATGAGTGGACTTTATGCGGTTATTGAAAAGCTAAATCCAGATCCATTAATTGCATCTTTGGTTAGATCGCAGCTCAGGGCATACAAGTTAGAAGGGATATTTGGAACTAAAGCAGCGAAGTATGATAGGGTCCAAAGTGCTCTAGCAGTATGGTGGGATTTTTATGGATCAGGGGCCCCAGAACTGCAAAAGTTTGCAATTCATGATCAAGTGCATCAGCATGTGAAAGGAATTGGAGTGCCTTCGGTCATATTCACTGCAAGAAAAGAAATAAATTGTTATCTGGAAAATTAGAAGATCTTGTTTATGTTCGTAGCAACCTGCAATTGGCCTTAAACAATGTGGCTAAAGACTCAGCCAATTCTTCTGCTCCATATTTCATGCCTGGTCCAGATGCATTCAGAGATGAAGATGATCTTTACATTGAGAGTGATAGAGCTAGTCCTGAATCCAGTGGTGATCATGCTTCTAGTGGTTTCAGTGCCCTGAGTGCTCTTGATGATATGGAGCTTTTTGATGTAACAAGTAGGCCACGCGAACATCAAAAATAAAATTTGAGTTCCCGTTCTAGTTTTCTTTTTGGATGCTCAATTGTGTAAAACTTTTTAATCTTATGTTCCAAACTCTAGTTCATGTTTTAAATGTTATGTTTCATGAACAAGTTTTAAATTTTGAAGAAGATGATGTGTTTTTGAAATATTTGTTTAATCATGTATGATGTTAGCATGCTATTTTCCTCTGTAACAGGATATGTCCAAACCCCCCTCCGTGTCTCGTGTCCAGCGAATCCGACACGTGTCGAATTCGTTGGAGCGACGTGTCATGTGCACATGACGCGTACTTAAAACGTGCCCGACACTACCTAAAACCGTGTCACGAATTCATGACACGTGTCCCGCAGAAAGGCAGCCCGCTGGCCCTCAAAAATGATTTTTAACTTGCTTTTATCTCATTTTACCCACAGGTTGGAGCAGCAAGACAGTTAGAGAGCAGCAAAGGGCTTTGGTAGAGTGTGAGAAGGGATTCCAAGTGCCAAGCAAGTGGATTTGTCCACCATTCTTCAAGTTTTTTTCTACAACAGCAGTCCAAGAACTTTGCTACAGCAGTCATGGCTCAATCATCAAGGGCAGCTGGAAGAGGGCAAAAGAAAGGGAGGAAATTTCCAACTAATGTTGTCCCCCCTCCTTCATTTTCAACAAGGTCAGCTAGTGTTCCATCTGCTAGAAGTGGGGCTGCAGCAACAAGTTCAGAGGCTGAAAAACATGTTTTAGCAAGGCAGCAAGCTCAAGAATCAAAGTATCCATTGTGGAAGTATGTCACAAGACATCAAGGGCCCGGGTCCAAGTTAAAGGGGGGAGGTAATATTCTTTGGACATGTAGTTTTTGCAAATCTCAATTTACAAGCACCTACTTCCGAGTAAAGGGCCATTTGTTGGGCACACCTTGTGGACTTGGACCATGTCAAGGAGTGAGTTCATCCAAACGAAGAGAACTGGAAAGAGAGGCCAATGTTGGCGAGAGGATTGTGGCAGCGGCATCTAGGAAAACCAAGAATGAGAATCCTCTTCCATTCTTGAGGAAACCATCTAGCAAACACCCATTTGCGGGTGGGAGTGCAAGAACAAGAAAGAGGCATGCAATGGGTCCAATGGACAAGATATTTCAGCAAGACAGGCGAGATGAGTAGGATCTTACCATTGGGTTTTTTTTCTATCTCAACTTCATCTCATTTAATGTTGCACGGTCTCCTTTGTTTATTGAGATGTGTCGAGGTCTAACTCAAGGGGCTCCAGCAGGGTACATGCCTCCTAGTTCAGAGAGGCTAAGAACCACATTGTTGGTTAAGGCAAAGAGGCAGGTGGAGAAAATGCTAGAGCCTATTAAAGAAGCTTCGCCCTCATCCGGTGTTAGTATTGTTTCAAATGGATGGACAGATGCAGCACGCCATCCACTCATCAACTTCATGGTGTCTTCCTTGAATGGACCAGTTTTCTTGAAAGCAGTGGATGCTCTTGGAAAATACAAGGATGCACACTATATGGATGAGTGTTCATTAAAGTTATTGAAGATGTAGGTGTTGATTCTTGTGTGCAAATTATTACAGATAATGCACCTATTTGCAAGGTTGTTGGTATGGTTGTGGAAGCTAAATATCCACAAATATTTTGGACACTTTGCATTATTCATTCCTTGAATTTAGCACTTAAATCCATTGCTTCGGATGTGACATGGATCGGAAGTCTTATTGAGGATCCACGTCATGTCCGCAATTTTGTACAAAACCATACCAATGCCCTCACAATCTATAAGAAGTACACACAGCTATCATTGTTGAAGGTTGCAGATACACGGTTTGCCTCATCATTCATCATGCTCAAGAAGTTGAGGGAGGTCAAGGCCACTCTTGGGTCCATGGTTATTTCAGAGTTTTGGTCTTTTTGGAGAAAGACGGATCAAGCTTCTTCAAAAAAGGTCAAGGATACAGTGTTATATGATGCTTGGTGAGAGGGTAGATCTTACCATTAAGATCATGGAGCCTATCATCTCATTGTTACGATTTGCAGACACAGACAAGCCCATCCTAGGAGAGGTTTATGAGGGGTGGGATTCCATGATTGATTCCATGAGGACCATTATTTTACAGAATGAGTCCCCTGAGTATGGGACACCGGCAGAGATCTTTTTCACCACCATACAGGATATTCTTATCAGCAGGTGGAATAAGAACTACACACCTTTGCATTGCTTGGCTCACTCATTGAATCCCAAAAACTACAGCAGTGAGTGGCTCAGTGGTGGGACTTCACGCAGATTCCCACCTCACATAGATCATGAGCTTTCAGAAGGGAGGAAGGAAGCATTTAGACGGATATATCATGATAGAGCATCCTTTCATGAGGTGGAGGCAGGCTTTATAGATTTTTCCACTGCCAACAGAAGATTTTCTAGCTATGATGTGCTCAGAGACAGGGGGGCTAAGAAGCCCCATGCTCGGTGGGAAACTCATGGGGCAGCATGCCCTCCTCTACAGGAGTTAGCCATGAGAATCCTTTCTCAGGTTACTTCATCCTCTTGTTGTGAGAGGAATTGGAGCACATATGGGAATTTGTATAGTTTGAAGAAGAGCAGGCTTGAGCAGTCCAGGGTAGAGTCAATGGTGTATGTGCACACCAACCTCCGTCTTATTTACAGGCAGAGGGAGGAGTGGTTGAAGGGAAAGAAAAAGATGTGGGATGTCTTTCGTAATGATATGGGTTTGGACGACACTGTTGCGTTGGCATTGGCCAACATGGATCTTAATGACCCAATGCTAGAGCCGATCACTTTTGAGGATGATATTCCTCTTGAGGGGTCATCCTCCACAACAGCAGATCCAGTTCCACAGATTGGATTGGATGATCATTCAGAGCAGTCGGAGATTGGAGGGGAGAGTAGTGGCGACGACGTTGATTTTGATGATGATGAGTATGACATGGAGCCAGATGACTACTGACCAGTGACCAGTGGCAATCTTGTGCTATGGGATTCTTCCATCTACGTTTCTAGTATCTTGTTCTACCTTATTTTGTATTAGCCACTAGCATTCCCACCTATAGTAGCCTGTAGCAGTGACTCAGGAGTCGGTGTCTATGTAACACATTTTGATTTTGATGACTTAATGAGAAAACTGCAGTTTATGGTTTGAATTTCTTGTGTGTTTCAAATTTCAATGTTTGTCATTATGATTTTGATATTTATAATGATTCATGATTTATGTTAGTACTAGTTGCATCATTGTATGATTGAATAATGAATTTGTAATATGTATCATCATCATTCATGTAAAATTTAAATGTTTACAATTTTATTAATTTTGTATGTGTAATTCAGAA
>JZKD02S1794622.1:1285943-1311023 GCA_000966675.3 Picea glauca | reverse complement strand
AAACCAGTTTGGAATATATGTCTATATATGAGGAGAATAGATAGTGGAATATAGCAAGTACAAAATATAGATGAACCTGATACAATAGCAGCTTGATCCAAGCTGAAATACAAGTCCAAATGTAGCAAGAGCGCCCTAGGATGGTGCACCCCTCAAAAATGTTGCCAAGGCCACTGAAATGGAGCCAAATGCCAACCGAAAGCTCTAAACAGAAAACCCCTCCACAGTACTCTGATACTGAAGTGTAGCCTCCCTCTGAAACAGATCTCACTGCAATCTGACAACTCTAAGACCTCCCCACTGCTGATGCGCCCTCCTCACCAAGTGCGCCCTCAACAATGGAAGATCCTCGGTAAATAAACGAGGCCCTAAGCCTGTTGGCTATCTCCATAGATGTGAGCGCCCAAGCTAGCCTCATCCAATGCAACAAACCTCATCTCTATGCTCTCTCTCAAACTCTCCAAGTGAGCAAATGAAGGAATGAGCTCCTCCTCCTTGCCCTTTGCGCCCCTCTTGAACCTCCATAAGGAAACCTAAAATATCAATGGCTAAGATCATCCCATCTCCCATCTAATCAAAGGTTGAGATCTCTCCAAAAGAATTTCACTCAAAAACCCACTTTGGGTTAAGCTCCCCAAGTTCATTTTATGTCTCCTAATTCACCCACAAAGTGAATATTTAATAGTCATTTTAGGCATAAATGACCAAATTTCACATTTGACTTAAATCTCCCAAGTCAAAGTGAAATTAGACATAAAGTACAAAGCACAAAGTACATAGTACTTCCCACATGTGTTTAGGAGCTCACAAACACATGCGGAACACCTCCCAAGGTACATAATCTCAACAAGATTAATGACTTAACTCTACGCAAATAATCTCGAAAATGATAACTCACATGTTGGATTGTGAAAGCCCCTCACTACTTAAATAAAAAGTCAAGGGAGCTCAAACCGAATAGTTCATAAGGCACAATACTTGCTAAGGTTTTGCAAATGGCATAGCAAGCTAAGTGGGCTTGATTGTGGGGAAAACTCCACAATTAAGTGCGCTTGAGCTAGAGCAGTCTTGGAATGGGTGACCTCCCGAGAAGTCATGGTTACCATGTGCAAGCCCTGAAGGTGATGATTAATGTTATGCAATTAATTTTTCTAGTTTCAATCTCATTTCTTCACGCCTAAGAGCATCCCCTGATGCAATGAGTGCTAAGTGGACTATTCAAAATCATGAGAAATTGGTCAGTTGCGACTAATACTCATGGATATGGGTCATAGATTAATGGCTTACTTTACGCAAATAATCACAAAAACGATATCTCGCACGATCTATAGTGTTCCTGATCTAATCTTGTTTTCTTATATCCTCAAGCATGACCAACATTTTACTAGCAAGAACATAATTAGAGGCATTATTTGTGATGATCTGATCCTATATCCTCAAGCATGACCAACATTTTACCAGCAAGAACATAATTAGAGGCATTATTTGTGATGATCTGAAAAACATTTTCCCCCCAAACCAATGTAACAATCCCATCCAAAAGCTGAAATAACAAGTTTGCATCTTTCACTTTATTAGATGCATCAATTGATTTGAAAAACATGGTTCCCTACAAGCTAGAGGCAATGAAATTTAGTATAGTACCATTCTCTCGATCAATGCATCCATCTAACATGATGGTACATCCCATTTTGGACCGTCACTCTTTAAAACCCTTCAAGTATTCATCTATGGACAAAACTTCCTTGTGCAAAAGAGATCCCCCTAGCTCATGCATATTAGGGCCTTTGAGGGCCTTATCGACAACAACAATGAAATTCTACATAGGTTGGTAATAAGGTGAGAAAGCAGCATTGAAGGGGATATCTGCATCATACCACCATCTAGCTGTTTATTCAAAAGAAGATTCTTTGTATTGCTTCTTCCAATGGTTATATTGGGTGGCTTGAGTCTCCCTTGACTAAGAGGCACTAGCAGAGGTGGGGGAAGGTGTAAAATAACTTTGAATGTTCTTCTTTTTAGGTTGGTTTTCATGAGTCAGAGGAACATAACGAAAGGGATCCCTAATATTGGTAGAAAGGTTAGAGAAAGAGCCTTCAACACTAGGATTTGTTTGGGATTCAGTTGCCATCGTCATGGTAAGTTGTCTATTCCTCCCTATTTCAGCACAAAAACATCAACATGGATTCATGTAGGGTCTTCGAATCAGGAGGGCATGGTAAATGCAAACAAATCTACAAATGCAAATACGCAAACCCTATCTTAATTTTTTTACCAACAAAAGAAATAGATTTCAGATCTGTAATTTTATGAGAGAAAAAGACAAGAGCAGATTTATCATACTTTTTCATGAGATCAATGGGCACAAGAATCTGGTGAACAACTCCTTCAAGCTTGTAAATGGGTTGTAGTCATGTTAACCCCTAGATTTTCACCTTTGAAAATCCCGAGGGTTAAGAGCCAGCATACACTATTTAGGCTAGCATTCAGAGATTTTCCCACAGTTTTAGCACTTGTGTGAGCCATAGGTTGGTTACCATCAAAGACATGTACAGGACTGGTATTATGGTTGTTGTTTTCCTTAGAGATAGAGCTAGCACAGTTTCATAGGGATTTGAGAGAGATGTCTATTTATAGCAGGTGACCCTACTTTTTAGAAGATAATAACCGGAGACTCATTTCACAGTTTTGAGCATATAGTATTGGTCCTTGCATCATTAAGAGCCCGATGACACTTTTTCCCAGGATCATGCAGGCACATTCTATTTTTAGAAGGTTGAGCTCTAGGCCTCAAATTAGGATTCTGAGAGTACAGTACTGATCCTTGAGACATTCTTAGTCTTTTGGACCTTTTCTGAGATGACTTGTCATCCTTTCTATTTTTAGCAAGTGGAGCATCCGACTCACATGTCAATTGTGATTATGTTTGGAATCCTCACGAAAAATCAAATCTGATGAGGATGATATCATTGACATGCGGCGATATTCCATTTTAGCGGTGTCTATTTTTAGACATTTGAAACATGGTGGTGTTCTCCTAGTCTTCCTGGACATTTTTGGCAGTTTCCTATTTTTTAGGAGTCGAACCCTATTTTTAGCAGTTTTTGTTTATAGTAGGGATGGTCGCCTCCAAAGGTGACGAGTGGCAGGATCAAATTCTGACATTTGGCAATGATGAAGTGTGACATGTGGCAGTGATGCAATGTGACATGTGGCATCTACTTGGCATCAATTAATGAGGAGCAAACTTTCCAATGTTAAAAGCATTAAGTGAAGAATTAATTAATTAATGAGGGGGCGTGTGGATGAGGTTGGAAGTCTTATGGACGTGATTGAGCCAATCAAGGCTTAAATCACTCACTAATTCCCTCTCACTCATCATAACTCCACTTTCCATGCAATTAATTCCACTAAAATCCTTTTTAATTCCTCTTAAACGCTAAATCCCTATTAAATAGGGTACATTCTCCCTTATTGGCTAATGCACATCCCATCCAAAATTAGCCTAAGAACATGCGTTTAATTCCTAATTTTCCCCTCCATGAATCTAACTCCTCTATAAATCGTCAAGCGCATGTTTCCCCTTCCTATTTCCTCCCTCTACATCCTCAAGTCCGCCCTCACTTCCTCTCACACTTCCACATGTGTGGCACACTCTTCTACTTCACTCTACCTCCTCTTCTCCATGCGCCACTTCTCCCTCTATCCTTCCATGTTTCTAGCGCATCACATGTTTAAACTCCTCTACTACCTCACCTTCTCACACACCTACGCTTTCCCTCGTGTTTTCTCACACATGTGTGTCCTCTCCCTATTATTTAGGGTGCATTACTCCCTTTTCTCTCTTTTACCACGCCTTCACTACCTCTATTTGCCTCATACGTGGGGTTTAACCCACTTTCCTCACTCCACTCTTCTCATGCGCATGTCTCCTCACTATCACTCCTTCCCTCATGCACTCTCCTACTCCCTCTCCCTCTCTCATGCGCCTCCTTGGTATCCTATTGGGAAGTGCGCCCCTCTTCACTATATATTGGAGTGAGATACATGGTTTAATGGTCGTATTTTTGCAGCAGCACTCATTACTTTCTCTCATTCTTTCTAGTCTATCTACTCTATTCTTTGAGCAAGGATAATCATTATACTAGTTTTAGACTTGTCTATTGTGGCGCAATCAACCCTTTGGCAAGCCTTTATTAAAGAAGTGTTGTGTTTTCGTCGAACTTTCCTTCTTGTCGGTATCGTGTTCTTACTTTTGCAAATTGATTAGTACCTGATTACCATTTATTGTGATATTCATCTATCTTTTAATTGGTTTCTTTCATTAATTCTTTCATCTTTCTCACCCTAACACTGTGGGATCCCTCCAAGCGAATTTACTCTATCTTTTCTTAATGCTTTGGCATAGTGTTTACACGCTGTCCAAAGCAATTTTGCTGATGTTTTTGTGTGTTTTTTTGCAGAAAATCAGGTTCAAATCAGCAGCCAACCCGAATGGAGAGGAGGCTTGCTCGTGAAAATTTGGGGCATTCTCTCCTTGAATTAGCCCTTTTCCATCGCTGATTTTACCCATATATCAGATCTGATTGGAGGGTGGAAAAGTGTGCTAACAAGTCACCTAATTTAGATGTCAAATCCACAACAAACCGCCCATGAGGATTTCCAAACAAGCTCCAAGCTCACTCTAAATCACAACTCTTCAACCCTATTCCAAAAACTCCAAATGGTCACAAATGTTCAATGAGAGATGTGTGAGGCAAATAGAGGGGGCGAGGGGGTCTCTATATAGTGTTCTTTTTTAGGGTTTAGGCGGAGAGAAACCTTAGTTGAGGTTTATCTTTTATAAAATATTATTTCGCCCCCCCCAAAAAAAAAAAAAATAGTGTCGTGGCTTGTAAGAAACCCACTCAGTACTAACTCAACCAAGTTGGACCGCTTTGGTACTAAACTAGCCAATTTGTACACAACGAACCAGATGATTCAGTACCAAACCGATCCCTCAAGCCAATTTGGTAGCCAAGACATTACTCTCAAAGGTCAACTGAGTCAACTCGACCGAGCCCGAGTACAAATCGATCAAGTTTTAAAATTATGTTCACAGGTATAACTCCTTATGAGAAATGGTATGGAAACAAGCCTTTTATTTCGCATTTCAAAATAATTTGATCTAGTGCATGGGCCCATGCTCCTAATGAAGAGAAAAACACATTGACATCTTCAGACTCTCCTACTACTCTCAAATTGGCTATAGTGAAACTTTTCAAGGATATAGTCTTTATGATCCCACCACTCACAAAGTGGTTGAATATAGAAAAGTTATTTTCAATAAGGTTCCTACTCGTGATCTGCTATGATCTCTCCTATTACTTCTTTCAAGAAAGTCTTCGGATGGATCTCTACATGCATTGATGGATCGTGCTTCCTCTCACCCATGCAAGTCCTCTTCTAAATGATTTATGTCATGCTCTAATGGACCCTTCTCCTTCACAGTGTCATGTTGATCTTCTCTCTACTTCTACAAGCACTCCTACAGTAACGGACTACTATGACTAATGAGGACCCTATTGATGACTCAATTAGTCTTCTTATTACAATTATCCCTTCACTTCTTTAATATACTCCCATCGATGGCTCATCCATTCGTCATGTTGTAAATGACATCTCACCTATTACGAATGCTCTTGATAGTTCAACTCCATTACTCTATGATGAAGATAAGACACCTTTTATGATTCAATTGCACCAGTTACTCTTTCATTGGATAGGTCAAGGCCTATATGTGGGTTATCTTCACTCTTGCTGATGCAGCAAAGTTTCTTGTCGATCCATCTACATCCTATCAAGAGGAATCTCCTCCCCCTCAAGCCCTTCTTAGTTAGATCAATGATTGTTTTTAGGACAGATCTGATGTAGCTAAGTTACGTGCTAGCATATTTGAGCACTACCATTGATGATCTTGATGGCTTTATCGAGTGAGTTGGAGTTCAGGGCAAGTGATCTGGCCCCCTGCTCATCATTAAGGCAGGAAATAAATTTGTAATCTTGTATTGTAATGACTTCTTTGCATGGCCCCTTGTTGAGCTCAAGGGGGGTGGGGGGGGTGTTGGAACTATTGGTGTAATTGGTACATGTGTCCACAACCCATTCATATATATCATTATGTACCTATAAATATGGTTAAGGCCATAGTTTATTTCATTTATTGTATTCTAGGTTTGTGGTTAAGGCCGCCATAGWCAAATTTGACATGTAGGTTCAATAACACTCTTGGGGTGTGTGCCCTTCTTATGTGGACCCATAACCCTCTTCTTCATCTATCAAACAAAGTATGATGAGCCTAAGGGCACTTATTGGCAATTTTCACTCATGATTAGTATTTTCTCTTGGGTGCACTTGTGCATCTCTGTTTGCGGCACACTTTTTCTTGGCTTTTGCATTCTCTCTCTAGAGCACTAGACCTATCTTTATCTAGAGCACTTGTGAGGAGGCCATTTCAAAATTGAGTGAGATTTGGTTCCATTGATTGTCTTGTTGACCCTTGTACATCTCAACAAAACAAAATCATAGTTGTTGGACCTAGATACATAATTCTAGTTAAAATAAATTCACAACAACAACGTTACACAAGGGGGTCTCAAATATGCAAGGGTTGATAAAACACCTTATACAAACCTGAGTAAGGACAAAGTACCCTATCATCATGGATGGTTGGAGACTAGCATAAGATAAGATAATTTTATTAATGTCCTCAAATGACCAAAGAGGTCAATGGGACTAGAAAGCACAAACATTCAAAATAGGAGTATGGGAGTGCCAAGATCACTCCTAAAGGCTAAAAGATGAAAAGATAGAAATGAAAGTACAAGAAAAATAAATAATCTAGATAGGGTAAACCAAAAACGTTAATCCTCAAAAAGAGAGGATATACTACTTAACATCAGATGTACAAACATAAGTAGCAGTAGAGGAGCAAGTCTAGTCGTCCTTTACATCATCTATTAGTATGAAGGACTCAATGAAAAGCTTGATAATGTCTTTTGGGGAATTCCTAGGGATGAGAGGGCATGGCTAGTGAACATGGGAGGAGCTTCGGAGTGATCTAATGAAACTACTCTACATTCGAGGCCAAAAACAAAAATCTTGCGATGGTCATCTACCTACTCGATTTGGGTTGGGGGGCAACACCATGGCTTTGTGACCCCATTGAGGTGAGACATATGTGAAGAATATGTGATGTCTCACAAATATATTATCAACTATGTCCAATGGCATCGAATGTTGTCAAGACAGACAATGATATAGTCCTGTAGCAACAAAAGATGCTCATAATAGAAGGCCATCTGAGGGATAGTCTAAGGGGGGCAAACAGGTGAGTTGAATAAACTGTCAATATATGTCATCCATGATTGTCATATTGATCTCTCCTTTAGGAAGGAAGAAATGACCTTAAGGCTTAGCCTTATTAAGGTTCACCACCACCATCGATTTCCACAAAAACTAATGAGGGTGTCCAACTACCTTTGAAAGCCCTCGTGAGAGGAAGCCAAGAAGACTACATCCTCTACAAGTAGGAGTAGTGCAATCAGGATGTGGTGTAAAAGGAAACCACCATTAGAATGGGTTCCTTGAGGTATGCATCCAACTCATCAATGTAAATGCCAAATAATATTGGTGATAGAGAGCATCCCTATTTGACCCCAATGGATGTTCCTGATAAACATTGTTGTGAACTCTTCAAAGGGGCTTACTCTTTGACATCAATTGATAGTAGTGGAAAGATGAAGGATTTATATTTCCAATATGAAGAAGCAATCATGGATGTTGGTCCCAATGTACCATAGTTTATCACATGCAATACCACTTTTTTCAAGTTGTCAAGTTAATTAAAAAGAAAAGAAAGTAATTATATTAATGCTCACAAGTGATTGATAGGTCAATGGGGCTCAAGTGTAGAACAAATATTAATATCCAAATAAAATGCTTTTAGGGCATCTCCTCTTTCCAAAACAATGAAAACAAATGTAAAAATACATATAATAGTGTGGGTGTACCCTCAAAACCCTCAAACATACAACAAAGAACACTCCCACAACAAAAAGCATAGAGAAAGTAAGATGACAACAAAGAAGGCAAGGAGGAGCTTGAATCATCAACAACTATGAAATTACCAATAATTCATAGGATAATGACTTTTAGAGAACAATATAAACTAGAGGGAGCATGTTGGGAAGAGGTAGGAAGTCGAGGGGTTTTGCACAAAGCTCACCTAGAATATAAGGTCAACAATCCCTACGAAGGGGTGGGGGAAATCTAGTTATTGTGCTCCTTCCCACACAAAATGTGCTAGACTAAGTTATTTGTTGATGTAATAACATCGGACAGGTGTTTCCACATAGGCTCCGTGTATGGAATGTGGAATTCGTCCTTGTAACCTCTCAGAAAACTTTAGGAAGTTCACTTTATGAGTTATTAATTAAAGTAAATGATCTTTTTATTAATTAAATTAAATGCCTAAGTCATTTGGCATTAGTAACTTAAGTGAGAGTTTGATTAAGTCCTAGCCATTAGATCTAAAGTGAAAGTGAGATTAGATCTCATCCTTTGATCACTTTCGAGATCTAGGGTTAGTGATTGATTTGGTCAAATCTCAATGTAATAAAAGGCAACCTAGGTGAGAGGATGAGACGCACACTGAGATAGAGTGAGGAGATCTCATTTAGTGGGTGAAGAGAGTTCATCCAAGTGTGAGTGGGAAGGGTTGAGGAAAGGTGCAAAGGGGCGGCGAGGGAGATAGCAGCCAGGTGGGATAGGCTATCACTGCATTGTAATTCTCTGAAGGGCCATTATCCCATGAAGGGAGCCCAAGATTAATAAAAGAAGATCTGATTTTCCTGCATTGGTTTTTCTAGGGGTGTTTTCCCGAAATCTTTGTGCAATGTGATTGGTTTATGTTTTTAATGCTTCCTCTAATGTTTGGTTGATAACCTAGATGTGCAGTTAATAAATAAAGCAATTTTTTTTCAAGTTAATTGTCGGGTGTTAGGTTCAAGTAAAATCACATTATTTAACTAGGGTGGAGAGCCTACATGGTGGCAACTTGAATGAGAAAGCATAACTTGATCAATTTGCTATATCCAAGTTAGTATCCACAATATCTATGTGGTGTTGAACGCTCCTACTAGTTGAGATGGATCAACAGAAGAATGAGATCAATCTGGTAAAACTGGAAGGGATATGCAAGGACCATCATCTAATGGTAATCACCACTCAAAGGAATAATGATAGTTATCTATGGTCAAGGTAGCAAACGGAAGCAGAGAGGGATTGTTATCGCACAAACTGTAGGTTGGGAAAAGCCCGACCTAATCCACAAGATGGCGATAATTGTGGGAGAGTCTACCCACTATCCGCTTAGATAAACCCTTCCCTCACTCTACTGAAGGATTAATCCAACACAAGGGGGGAATCTCGGGTGACCCTAAGGGGGAAAAGAGATGGAAAGTGAGGTTATGGAGGTGAAGCCCCTATAGGTCAAGTTGTGGAGAGATGGAAGGCTTGGGATGAAGTCTCGTTGATGAGGGAAGGTTGCCAAGGAGTAGTGTACATGTAGAAGATAGTTGTACCTACCCAAAACACAAGAAGAGACGAGCATACAAGCCTAAAGATTAAGTGGACAAGCAATTTAAGCTTGTTGTCCCAAGCTACTGCAGTAAACAAAAATATATATCAGCAAAGAATAAAGCTAATTATTGCAGATATAACCACTCAAAGCATCAAATATTTATTGAGAAATGAAGCGTAAAACAAGTAGATTAGTTCCCAATACTTTAACACAAACTTTAGTGGTATTAGAGGGCTATTGCATGATGTTTTCAGAGTGTATTTGTAACAGCCTTATGGCTGTAGCAAAAGATTGCTACAGCAGAGATTTCCAACCACCAAAAACTACAAGTAAACCACCCAAAAGATGTACAATGTTAAGTAGGCTATTATGGCAGATTTCTATCAAATTTTGACGGTTGAAAAGAGAGCAAAAGTAAAAGTTTGAGAGCAATTTGCTGCAGCCCTAATGGCTGTAACTTAAAGTTATAACAGCAGCAAGATGTCCTTAGCCAATCAAGATGCCCTATGGGCCTTAGCAAGCTTAAAGCACATAGAAAAGATCCCAACTAAGACAATTTCAATATCTCTCTAAATTAAGTTTACCAATGCAAGTAATTTATTTCTCCAATGCAATAAAGATTAGTGCTTTGCCAAATGGATTCTGGAGTCTTCTTGTATTTAGTTAGGTCTACTAAATCTCAAGGGGTGTAAGCCCTTTTACTCCCTTGAGATAGAAACCCTAACAAGGTAAAGTCTAGGAGGGTGTAAACCCTTTTACTCCTCCTACCAACCTTTGCAATAGCTTTTTCAACTAACAATAATGATAAAACTTGGTGGAGGCTGTAAACACTTATTCTCCTCCAAGGATCTAGCCAATAACAACCATGGAACAAAAAAGAAACCTAACAAAGTGCAGATTTTCCTTACCAATTCCAAAAAATGCCAAGACAAACCCTAGTTACCAAGTATTTTTCACCATCAAAGCAAGAAAAAGAGCCTCCAAGAGATAGCACACCACTTCATTCCATGAGATAAGAGCTAAACCATATCACAAGAGAGAGAGAATGAATTTGCCCAAGGGGGGCGCAAATTTCAGCCAAGTAGTCTTCTCCAAATGGGAGAGCTATGATGAAAATGAAATAGGAATGATCCTTATTTATAGAAATCCTCTAAAAAGTGTTTGTCCACTTAGCTTTAGGGTAAACCACAAAGTAAGGGGTCAACAACCCTTACTTTGCCCCTTTACAATATTAAATTAAAATTTAACCCTAAAAATGCACATAAGAAACCATAAAGATTATGTCAACCCTCTCTAGGGTGACGTTTTGGCACTTCTTGCAAGTCGTTGGAGTTTGGAGGTGAAACGTTGGGCCTCCAAAGGCCTCCCTCTCATGTGCTAGGATTTCCTCCATCAAACCAAAGCCTCTTTCCATCAAAAGGTGCCAGGTGTCAAGTCAACCACACCATCACACCAAACCCTAGCCTTAGGGTGACATCAAACCCTCTAAATGTGACGTTTTGACCTCCAAAGGCCAAACGTTGGGCTTGTAGGGGCTAGGGGAGGTCATCAAAGGTGTCTCTCAAGCCTCCAAAGGCTGTCATCATCATACGGTGTGCGGGCCATGGTATCCATCATGTCAAATTCATGCCCCAAGGAAGCTCAAGCTAGGCTTGTTCCTCCAAAACTGTCCACCAAGCAAGGTCCTGCAAAGACAATGAATACGCCCTCCAAGGATCTCAAGTAAAATGTATCATGATAAGTAAATCAAATCAATAAAAGAGTCACCTAAGCATGTGCATCAAAAAACACTTCATCAAATTAAACAAGTGCTCAAAGACCCTATGCAACTTGGCAAGTTTAGGTATGGGAGGGTTGAGAAAGTGACCTATTGAGTGAATCATCCCCTAAGTCAAGGAGTGTTTCCCAGGTGGACCCCCCTCTAAGCCATGTGTAGAAGATGAAGTGGATAGGGGCAAGACTTTTAGGCATGGGGTTCATGACAAACAAGGAATCGTAGTGTCTCATTTATGGGTGCCTTTGTAGAGGGTGTTGCACCTTCGTTTTCAATGCATCTTTTTTCCAAGCCCACTTATTGCCTTTTATTTTTTGAGATGTTTCCAGGTTGAAGCCAAGGTAGGGCTTCTACCTAAGCATGAAAAACATTGCCCACCTTGACTCTACCCAGGTCACATTATGCTTCCCCAAGTTGAAGACGATGTGTGGGACTTCTACCTAAGCATGAAAAACATTGCCCACGCACACTCTAATTTGGTTGGCATTTTTGCATTGTTATTTTTCACAGGTCCCATCAATTTCTTATGAGGAACATTTCATTGTCCTTGGGATCCCTAGAGGAGCATCTAGAAGGTTTATGATTGGCTTTTATCTTTTTCTAGCTACAAACCTCTGGGCTTATAGCCCCTTCTTCCCATGAAAAGAGAAACAATCCCTTCTTGGGTCAGTACACCCGAAAATCCCAAAAGATAAGGAGGCGAGGGGATGAAGTGTGGAAAGTGGTAAGTATGATCGAGAATGGCACGATGACCTGTCAAGGGGACCTCCCAGTAACAAACCCATCCCTAAGGGTGACCACTTACTAGGGCGCAATGTCAACCACCAAGGTGAAACAGGGCAAAGAGCATAACTTCCAAGCAGACGTTACATAATCAAAAGCAGCTTTTAAATGCAACAGACTCAAATACCTCAAGTGTTGAAATGACACTCACCATAATACCTGCCTTGTAACTCATGGAGCAAGACCCAATGTCTTCCGGAAGCAAGCTAGTGTGGCGGATATCATCAACCACATGTACTCCATGTCTGCAACATGAGGGCCTCGAGACATCATCTCCTTAGTTATCCCTAAGGAAATGGGGATAACAGGGACCTCCTCACATCCCTCCAAAAAAAAAATGAAAGCTCCCTCAAATCTCGTAATAGATGGGACACCTAAAAATGCGGTATTACTTCTCGTCTATAGGGAACAAAGACTGCAAGTTTTGTGATCCACAAGGAAATGGTGATTTGCCTTGACTAGCAACTAGTGGGAAGACACTCTCGACTGCAAAAGAGGGATTCCAAGGAAAAGTGACAATTGTTGCCACAAATAGTTGAGGCAAATAATAAGACCACAAGTAATCTAAAGCAAGTGATGTACATGGAAGGCTAGCTTAGCACTACAAGGATGAAAAGGGAAGGTCCAAGCAACCTAAGCAAATTATCAATAGAAATCTTCTCCAATTCCACCATTAATCTCTCTTTTAATGTAAGAAGGTAAGGAGGGGCATCCAAAGAGTAGCTAAATGGTAGAGATGTTAAACGGAGATACTCAAAGACTACAGAAGTAGAGAAGCCTTCGACTACCAACCAAAGTAGTTAGACCCTCAATCAATAGGCCCTTTAACTCAAAAATATATATATATATACATAAAATATTCAAAATTTAGATTAAAAAATATGTATTCATGCACAACAATGTAAATATGAACAATTAGAAACCAAATATGCAAGTTTTCTCATTTATATTGCATTTAAGGGGGAATATAGGCAAAAACACAATGAGACGTATAAGGAAAAAGTTTTGAGATACATCAAATTAAACATCCAATCAAATTTCCAATGAACTAAGACATGTTGGGCAACACCAATCTAAATGGGTACAAAAAATATGCAAATGCCCTTTTAAATTTGTATGTCATTAGGTAGGCAACAAGAACAAATGCATTCCCCTCTTAAATCTTCTTCAAATTAGCTACAAATCAGCTCCAAATCATCCTGATAGCAAGCAAGGTTTACTCACCAATTCGACTCCAAACTTTCCACACGCAAGCATTGACAAATGAAATATATGATAGAGAATTTTGAAGAGGCAAGATAGGTTTAGTTCTTTTATCTTTTTAAACTTTTTTAATAGATTTCATTTTCCTGAAATGGGGGGCACATCAAGCAATTTAAAGTTCCCAATAGTGGCTCAACAAATTCACTTTTCGCTCAATTGAGTCATCGAGTTAGCAACTAAATCAATCGAATCAGATTCTAACTTGGATGAGTCAAACCAAGTCAATTGCCAACTCAGCTCATTTTTTGATAAGTCAAATCAAAATTGGTTGATTATGTGTGGCTTGGTCGATTCTGACAACATTAGTATCAACATCGCCTCTGCCTCAAAACACCATGAGAGGCAATCTCCTCAGAAGAACAAAGTGTCAGTCAAGGATATCTCCACCAACTAGGGGAAGAGTCAAGACAAAGTCTATGAATATAAGAGATAGGCCTAAATAACCTCACAAGATGGAACAGATGAGCACCAAACTCAACAAGTGATTGAAAACAAGTCCAAATGAATATGTTTAAGTACTTCTATGCTTGCACTTGTATCCATTTGATCTATAACATTGAATTTTATGACTCCTTGTCTTTCTGATTTGCATGATTTTAGAATTTGAGAGAAGTATCTGATGAACTGCTACTATCGTTTTGCTAAAGAAAGACTCCCTTTTTTCCTTCAATATATATCCATTTTGCCTCCTTCTACTGTGCCTAAACTTGTTCTTTTATCCTTATTGTGATTTTGCTCAAAAGTATACATAGTTGCCATTTGTTCTCTTATTGTATTTTATGGCTAGAGTTAAAGTGTGTTTTGAGATTGTTTGAATCGTTACACACACACACATATGTGTGTGTATGTGTTTTATGGTTGCAAGGGCTTTGCTAACTCAATTACTATGAGAACGATCACCTCCAGGTGTATTTTCCAGGTCCGCAAGAGCATTAGTCTCAGTCATACCTTCCACACCTTAGTTATGAGATTTGAAATTGTGTTTCTAGAGTAGATTAGATCATATCGTCGATCATCTTTGCTTCAGCTTGTTGTGTAATCTAGTTTGTTGTAGAGAATGTTATAAGATTAGTGTGTTGCAGATTCACTTTGTTCTTGATCTCACTTGGTGAACAGAGCTGAGAGGTAAAGTCATGGGCATGGTTCTCAGTAACTTTACTATATGAGGTGCCACCAACTGGGTTGGAGATCAAGAACATTGTTGATTCCTTTCTTTATGCTTTGACTTAGATTTATGATTGAAATTGCCTTCATTTACTTTATATGTCGAATAGATTAGATTGTATGGTAGTTACTTTGATTAAAGCAATATCATTTTTCTGTGTATACTACATTGAGTGCCTCACAAGATCACATAAGACTCTGGGTTGATAGATTAAATGATTGTGTAATATGAGTATGTCCAAACAATAGTAAGGCAGATATACACACCACCAGTATCTGTATTGGACTTTTCCAGATATATATTATTTCCATACCATATCATAATTGTATTCATCTCCATATATGGTAACCAGTGTTCCACGGGGACGTGTCCTCCAAGGAAACATTTCCCCAGTGTGGGGGATGAGTTTTCCCAAAAGGGGTGCTTCTAGGCATTTCCCCTTAAAAAGGGAGACTTATGGGCGTCCCCCCTCGAAAGGGGGACTCCAAGGCATCCCCGCCCAAAAATTTTCCTATTAAGGCTTAAAATAAAAAATAAAAATAAAAAGCGAAAAAAAAACAATTTATTAACATGAACCTACCTAATTCTATTTTAAACCTCAATTATCATTTGACTCCATGACCCTCATTTTATTTTCAATGTTCATTGTCCATTGTTAATTTTCAGCTTTAACTTTTGAGTCTTGACTCTAGATACTGATGACCTCATTCCAAGTCGTTGACTCGTCACTCTTTACTATTTTTGAGTTTGAGTAATTCCAATTTACTATTTCAGACTTTAGTATCTACTATTTTGATTAGTACTGATTAGATTCTAGAATGATGAATGATGAATTTAAATCAATGTGTCAATATTTTACTATTTTTGTTTCATTTATGATTTATGAATCAATGTATTTCATTACAGAATTTGAATTTGAATCATCTTTATATCATTTACAAATTTGAATTTAGTACTATTTCGTATTTAGATTGCACAATGATGAATTTGCATGGTATGAATTGTTATTGTTGAGATTGTATCATTATTATTTTTATTTTTTTAATTTTATATTATATATGTGACGTCCCCCGTCCCCCATTTCCCTAAAACTTGGGGGTGCTTCCACACATCCCCCCTTTGCGTCTCCCCTCAATTGTTAACAAATACTTAATTTGTAACTAATTTTGGAAAAGATGAAAGATCACAGATCCCCACTTTGCATGATTTCATTTTTTATTTCAATAACAAGAATTTATTCCACCTAAAATGCTTCCTGTATAGAGAAACTAGGTTGTCTCCACACCATCTGCAGAATCACAGATAGAGTCATTACCTATTTTCCTACGATGTCAAGCTAATCCATAGAAAGTATATTTGAAAACATATCTACTTCCTTAACTCTACCAAACTGCTTCAATTATATTACAGAAAGGATTCGTCCAAGTAGCAAAATGCTATATGCAAAAAGAGCTTGAATCTAAAGTGCAGACATCAATAAGAAGAGACCTCAGTGAAAAGTTCCAACAAAATGAAAACAAAACAAAAAAGACAACTAATTTGGGAAGTTCTTATGATCCTGCTGCGGCCATTACAAGTACGGATTTCTTAGTTTGGAAAAAAAACATTAAGGATATCTGCCAGCTCTCATTTCTGTTCATGAAAAGCTGAAACAAAGATTAGCTTCATGTTCACCTCCCAACGATTTCCATTCTTTGAAACAAATGAACATAACTGTTTCAATCAATGTGTATTTTCCTATGATCAAAATAAAGTTAATGAAGCAAGAAATTAAAGCAGTCACGGATAAGCCCATACCAATATCTCTAATGAGATTATGCAATGACTTTTACCTTGTATCTCTAGGAACAAAGACCAGTTCATCTCCGAGATTGGCCCAGAGAGTGTACTGATATACAGCAATCTTGCTTGGTCCATTAGCACTCGAAACAAGTTCGACATCATTGATCATATCTACAAATGCACCCTCCTCTTGCCATATGTCTACAATAATGCTTCCAGACAACTCATTTGCTTCAGGATAAGAGCTTGAATCAACATGGATTTCGCCGCTCAGTAGATATTTTTCGCCAGTCAAATATATAGGCTGCCAAGTAAACATACTAATAAATTTCAACTGAAATATAAAAGCCCAAGAACAAAGAATCAATCCATGCTAACTTGTAAGAAAGTACTGCATTAGACTACAAAGCACTTGGCTCAGGATGATATCAAATTTAAAAATAAAACAGATTTTTGACAACAATCAAACAAAAGGTCAAGACATACACCTTAAGGTTCAATATGTTGAATTCCAATGAAGACATTCCAAAGAAAATGCATGAGTTCAAGAAATGAAGCAAGTGCACACCAGGAGCTTCTAAGCAGATTTGTTGCCATCCTTTCTGTAATTCCAGAAAATACCCTTATAAGAATGTTGCGACATATCTAAATCTATCTTATCAGATGAGTACAAATAAAGGCAATCTAAGTTTCAATCTCAATGTGCAAGCTTAAACAAATCCTCAATTATGGAAAAACAGAATACCTCAATCAGCAAATTCAGGGGTTCTTGGTTTGGCTGTACGATGTAAGAAGCTACAGAATGAGTAGACATAATATGCAACCAATAGCCTTTTTGGATAAACATTATCTCTGTATGATCAGAAACACCAACATTGACATCGATAACCTTTCTCTCCCAACACCAGTCATCATCCCAGTCTAACAAATCAGATGAAGGTCCATGTTTTACCTGGAAACAAAGGAACCAAACATTTGTGCACAAAAATTGAGGAACAATGTATTGGAGAAAATATAAATGAGATGAAACAAAAAATAACCATAGCCTACATGAGGAAATAACCTAGGTTGACCACCAGAAAATTAATAAGAAAGAGAGAAAAAGCATCTAGCTTATACAGATCCTTTTTCAACTTTCCGTTGTCACGACAAAAAATGTATTCTGGAACAAGAAATGATGTCCTAGTTTAGACTCAAGGACCCTAACAGCCATATAGGGACACAGGAAGGAATGCGACATGGAACATAGACATAGTAAGTGGACACAGGAACACAAATATATATATATATATATATATATATATATATATAGTAAATTAAAATCCATGTTCAGACGCATGTCCCACATATAGGACACACATGAGACATGCATTCTTTTAAAGTGCATGCCTCATGCATTTCCCACATGTTACACGCTGCCACACAAGGTGAATGCCCTAAATACGGTGTCATGTTTCCTAGGTTTAGGTTGTCTTTTTGAGTTGGGTAAATAAACAATCACAAGAGAAATTGCAATCACTTTTAAGATAAGATAGTTTGGTTTCTCACATCCCATGTTGTGGATCTCGCCAACCAGGGCTTTCCCCCATCATGGTCCCAACAAATCATCCACTTGATTTTAAATCGGCAATAGTTCATAACCAAACAACTACAAGACCATCATGATCTGGCACACTTTTGAAAAACTCTATGCCACTACTCTGAATATGTGGAAATCAAAATATTTCAAGAGGAATAAACTTAGGCCTATAGGGAAAGCAGGATTCTGGAACAACTACCAAACAGTGGATCAGATTTTCACACTGGGTGCAATTATTGAGAAGGCTACGCAGCAAGCTTCCAAAGACTATGAGACGTTGGTCTCCTTGAGTCCTTACATGTGGTCGTCTTCAGGCTACATGAGACAGCACTAGGAAGAATCTGCACACGACAGAATTTTGTTTACTTCAACGAGAGCACCATTGGAATCAAATACAGTTGCCCTCTATATCCCACATTGTTTAGGATCTACATTGATGTGCTAGAAAAGTTTCTTTATATAACTTTAATGTGCGTATTTAACTTTAATCTATCTATAAGCTGAATTCTATATATAATATAAGTTTTACACTTGTATTTAAATATATGATATAAAGTATTAATTATAACTATTAGTTTAAAACTGTATATGGTTATTAATTTATATGTTATATTTATATTAAAAATATATAAGTTTTATTATTATTATTATTATATTTGTATAGATATACTTGAATTGTATCGCCCGGAAAATTCTTTTTGAATATTAATGTTGCACGAACACAAACCATGTGACATAGAATGACATGAATACATCCACCACAACAAAGTAACAAATCACAAAATACCTGGTTGGCCAAAAAGGATGCTTTCCCTCACAAGCAAAGTGCATTCCAGAGTCCACCTCTAATGAACAGTTTGTGCATTTACAACATAAATCAAGGGCAATTTTCTCCCATGTTGGGAGAAAATGGTTAACATTTCCTAAACATATTGATATTTCTATTAATAGTCATATGAGCTCATCATTTGTTATACATGTTTTGCACCTCTATGATCTAAAGTATCATTAGCGATATTGTATTTCTTTGCATCCAACATTGGTGCCACGTTAGAATTGAAATGTGGCTATGGTGGAGAGGGGCCCTTTCTTTATTCGAGGACTCTATTTCACATATAAATCAAATTAGCGTTTTAATGAAAACATTTTTTTCTGTTTTCAGGACCAAGTTCTGTGTCTTTTATCCACTATAGAGGTTCCATTTAGTCCTTCTCATCTTGATCAATCCCTGATCATATTATTATTGCTCCTTTAAAAGAATCAATCTCAGTGTTTCTTTAGTTCTCCTTTCCCTGGTAGAGAATCCCTTTCTTCAATTGCCTTCCATTCAACTGACAGACCAGTCAGAAACAATCTATGTTTCTCCAGGAAATTTTTTAAAGGATTGAGAATAATTAGCCTTGAAAGCCACAGCTTCTATGTTTAGAATGAACAAAATACCTGGAACTTAAATGTCAGTCATAATCAGAATAGCTTGCACCGGTTGATATGTTTATTCAAAACTGCCCATGAGCGTGAAAGAGCACATCAAGTTTGCGTTTTTCTAATAAAGTGTATGATTGTCAGTGGGAGAGACCAAGAGCGGAGGAGGTGCTGAGCCAACAACTGTGGTTTAGGAAATTAGGACAGACAGATATATACCTCAAGACGCCATGCACCAGGTAAGACTTTCTCAAATATGAAGTCACTGCTCTCATTTGTTAAACTGATAGAGTTTAACTTCTCTGAACCCTTGACAGCTAGAGAAGTAAGTGAAATGGAAACCGAGGAGTCACATCCTTCCTTGCATATCACTGATCCACGAATATTAACAAGCGCCTGTAAACATAGACATTATGAGTTTAACATTATCAAATATCACAAGACATTAGAAGACACGTTTTAAACAAAGGATCTGTATAAATAATAAATATTACCAAGGACCTAAAAGGGGAACCCCTTTCACCAATTTGCTAATGTCAGATATGAAAACCATCTTTCAAAGTCAAGCATAGAAGCTGTCAATCATAAATCTAAGTAACCCCAGGTTCATAAACATGATAGAATTGCGTAAAGTTCAGTGTAATACAGCCAAAGAAGTTTAAAAAAATTACAACTTGAGTCATGAAAACAATACCTGTATAAATTCAATGCCAAGCACTGGTCCATTTACTGTGACATCAATATGTGATGGTGAAAATTGAAGACCAGAATCACGTTCTGCTGTTGTGGTCAGCGGGGATATTCGATATTCACCTGGTTGAACCTAGAATACATACACATCATGTCTATTTAGAGTTGACCTATACACAAATGTGATCAATGATAATGAATGAACTGTCGTTCCTGGTATATGTTAATAACTTAATATTTAAGAAACAACCTGATATTATTCTGTGATGATATATGCTTTTATGAATAATTCTCAGAAAATGTGTCTAAACAAGAGCCTCTATATACAAACTAAAATATTATGACTTGCTTTTCCATAAGCATATAACAAACCTGTTGAATAGCAAACCTTGTAATTACTTAGAAATTTATGAAACAGAATAGTAAGTAGAACTAAAGGATGAGAAAGCCCAAATCTCAGCCTACCATTGGCTTTCTCAAGCTTCTGAAACACCTCCTACTATGCAGTCAAACTTAAAATGATAAGCAAATTATTCAATTGGACCTTCCATGCGATTGCAACAATTATAAATATAAAATATTTGATAATTATTTCAAAAGAATATAACAGGTTAGCCATAGTTGCAAGATGGCAATCACTTAAATGCCTAAACAAGAGAATTGTCTACTATGATGTCTTTCTTTTCCCACTTACCAAGAATATGTTACCAACCCCATGAATTAAAAAAGGGGTTATTTACTATGAAAGTGTTAAACTATAGTCTGAAAGACGGCACAGTAGATCAAACTATACCACTAAAACGAGGAAATGTCAGCTTAGCACTGGCTTTTCCAAGCTTTTCAATTACTTCCTGTTACATATTGTATGAGCTTCCACGTGGTGATTTTCATCCCACTGATGGAGATTTGACACTGGTTCCCTGGAGCTTTTGATCAACTTGGGGGGATTCATCTTCATGGCATTATATCATTTGATTGAGATCTTTGTTTGGGGGAGTCTCACTTCTGCTTGGTTCTTTAAGCACACATTTTCTTCTTGAATTCTTTCTCGAGATCTTCTTCTTCTTGTTTTAATGTTTGATTACTCTGCTTCATAGCCTTGGACTTCTTGACTTGTGCAAGTAATTTCTGACTGTGATCTTTTAAGCAAGAAATTTCTTCGTTTTTATCCATGATAGCTTCATCAAAATCTTTTGCATCCTTGATATTGACTTTTGATTTTCTTGAAGGATCACCTTCGAGATATCTTTAAAGTCTTTTGATGAAGGTATTATCGATTTTGACCTCATTGTAATATCCTGGAATGTCATCATTTTCTTTTTATAGGAAAACGTCAAAAATATTTTCTCTATGTTTAAGATGAAGGTACCTAGTTTTCCAAACCAGGGTAACCCAAGAATTATGTCAAACTCTTTTTTATACATAGTTGAAACTTTGAATTGGGATATATACTCATAATCATCAATTGTCACTTGCAAGTCCTTAATTTCATATTGTTTTTTGCGAAAAATATCTTCCTTTTCAATTAAATTTGGCTCCTGAATTAATAATTGATTTGCCAAATCGATATTAATGTAATTCCCCTTATGATCCACGCTAATAACGACGTTAATCTATTTTCCTTGAATACTCCCCTTTAGTGTAAATAATCCGCAATATGAAATATCAACACCTTTATCAAAGAATCTTCCTTCCTTCATTTTCGAATTATCCCTCTATCTTCATGAAAGTAATTAACTTCCTTTTTACTTCAAAACTTCTTGTTTACACTCTTCTTGCTTTTCACCTTGTATAATAACCCTTAATATATGGTTTGTATGTTGATGTCCCGTTAACATATATGATCTGCATGTTGATAGAGTCCCCTATTGGGAAGACTTCGCTCTTGCAAGCGCTTTTAGTGATCCCCTCACTATAGCAGGAGGTGACCTAAATTTCACATTGACCCATCGAGAGGTGTGGGGACTAAGCCCTAGACAAGATGCTCAAAGGGTTTCTTTATCTCATTACTACAATCTCATCATCTTGTTGATATAGAACCCATTAAACTTGTGCCCACTTGGCGCAACTTCCAAATGGAGAAAGAGGCGGTTTCAAAAAGGCTAGACAGATTCTTGATTTCGGAGGCCTTACTATCAACTGGCTTCTTGTTCTCCTCTTTAGTAGCTGATGTGGCAATCTCGGACCACTGGCCCATCACCCTTAGGATGAAGAGTGGAATGGACTCTCCCCCAGCCCCTTTAAAAATCAACCAGGTATGGTTGGAGGAGGAACATTTCCGAGATCTAATCAAAAATACATGGCAAAATCTGATCTCTTCGGAACCCCAATCAATGATGAAACAGTTTGCAAACAACCTAGCAAGAATAAAAATCGCCACTAAAAAGTGGCTTCAAGGATATAAAGCACGAAAGCTAAAGGAATGTGAAGGAAGGTTAGCAAACCTATATCAATCAATAGATGAAGGAATTCTTAGTGAAGGACAGCTGAAAGATTTAAAGGAATTAGAAGCAACCAGGCACTCCCTTCTAGAAGAAGAAGAACAAACCTGGAGACTTTGGAGTAGAGCCTTGTGGCTAAAAGCAAGTGACAATAACACCAAATTTTTCCATCAGTACACGAACTATAGGAAGAGTCTCAATACCATTTGGGAAATTGAAAATGACGAAGGTACGCTGGTGAACTTTTTTGAAGAAAAAGTCAAGGTTGGAGCCAAATACTTCTTAAACCTCTTCAAAGACCCTGAAGGATGCCCCATTCAGGATATCCTACATGTGGCTTCAAAATTTCACTCAGTCATTATGGAAGATATGAATCGTTTGCTTGAAGAAGAAGTATCCAAATCTGAGGTTCCTGAAGCCCTCTCCTCTATGCAAAGAGGGAAAAGTCCAGGCCTTGATGGGTTTACGATTGAATTTTTTCAAAGCTTCTTTGAGATATTGAAACAAGACATCCTACTGGTGGTTAGAGAATCACAAAGGTTTGGGAAGATGCTTGGGTCCCTTAACACCACCTTTTTGTGCCTAATTCCCAAAAAACAAGATGGTACTTCCTTTGGGGACTACAGACCCATATCATGTTGTAATGTGATACACAAGCTAGTGACTAAAATAATTTTCAAGCATCTAAAACCAATATTCAGCAAAATCATAGCGAAAGAACAATTTGGTTTCCTCCAGAACACACAGATCCATGACGCAATCTCAATAGAACATGAAGTCTTCCACTCTGTTAAATCCCCTAAGGCTAAAGCAACCATCCTGAAACTGGACCTTTCCAAAGTCTATGATAGAGTCCCTTCATGTCCCTTCATGTGATAAATTGGCAAATGGGTTGTATCAACGGAGCAGTCTTAATCAACGGAGCACCCTCGAGGTTCTTCAAAGCGTCCCAAGGGCTAAGACAGGGATGCCCCATTTCCCCGTTCTTGTTCCTCATCATTAGTGAGGCGCTAAACAAAATGATCCGCGAGGCCAAGAACTTAGACTCGATCAAGGTTGTCAAGGTCTCAGCGATAGAGACAATTTCTCACCTCCTCTTTGTCGACGACATTTTCTGTAGCACCTTCGGTTCGAAAAGGGATATTCCCCCTCTCAAAGGCATCCTGGACCTTTTCTGCGCAGCCATAGGCATGGTGATAAATTTTGATAAATCCTGTCTCATTCTCAATTAGTGCTCTGACCAGGAAGCCCTCCAAATAAGCAATATAATCCCATCCCCAAGAAGTCCTTTGGATGAAGGCTTCAAATATCTGGTCTTCTATTTGAAACCAGATAAGTATCGCATTATTGATTGGGGATGGCTTGTGAAGAAGAATGAATTGAGAGTATCCATATGGGTTAACAAACTTCTTTCCAGGGGTGGAAGACTAGTGCTACTTAAGTTTGTCCTCCAAAGCATCCGGATTTACTGGTGTTCTATAGTGGCTATACCCAAAGGAATTCTAACGAAGATTCAAAAAATTAATTTCCAGTATCTGTGGTTGGGTCACCACAAAGCTGGAGGAATCCATCTAGCTAAATGGTTCGCGATTGCGACGCCAAAGAACCTAAGTGGTTGGGGTCTAAAAAACATATATGTCTATGCCCAAGCTCTAGTTGGTCGAAGCCTTTGGTGGCTAACCCAAGGCAACTCGCTGCGGGTGAGGGTAATGCACTCTAAATACTTCTGAAATATGACCATCGCTGACTGGTTTTGTCAACCAAGTAAATCCCCCAAAGGATCAATAGTATGGAACACTTTAGTGTTTGCTTTCCCTTAAGTGGGCGAATGGACAGTGTGGAAAATTGGTAACACTAGATAGGGCCGCCTAGGGCAAGACACCTAACTAGGGGTTGGAAACGACTTCAGATGCTCTAAGTCCCTCACCCTGGCTCTGAGGGCACAAAACTTATTTACTCTCAATGACGCGAAGACTCACGATCCCCAGCCTAATGGAAGGAATGGGTGGAAATCAGCGACTTCCCTTGGGCTCGGGCCTAATCTTTAATTTCATTACACTCGACGAAGATATTTTGGATTCCCTATGCTGGTCCAAGAAGTCCAAAAATGCTCCTTCACCGCCAACTTAGGTTACTCCTCCATTCGCGACTCCCTGTTTGCAAGAAACAAAAAATGGTGGTGCCAGCCCCTGTGGAAACTTAACGCCCCATTAAAATGTAAAATCGGTCTTTGGTTGGCTCTAAACAACAAACATCTCACATGGGATAACGGCTTAAAATGTGGATGGTGTGGCCCAAGCAGATGTTCTTTATGCAAATCTCACGAGTAAAGTAATTCTCACATTTTCATTGAATGTCCTTATGTCGTTCAGGTAATGCATATCATACAGGACAAACTAAAACCGAAGGCGGCTTCGAACAAAACCAATTTAGAAGATTGTTGCAAAGATTGGATGCTTGAAAAAACTATAAGTCAATACAAAGCCTTGTCGAGCATATTGGTTTCGAATATGTGGTGGGCTCGCAACACGAGCATATTCCAAGACAAGAATATCCCCC
>JZKD02S1794622.1:1265874-1276949 GCA_000966675.3 Picea glauca | reverse complement strand
TATATATATATTAATGCCTTGGTAAACTTTAATGTGGTAATTCGTTACCATTAAAAAACTTTTTAATTTTGGCTTTAAATAATCCCAATGACTTGTTTAGTAATCGATGGGTCGTGACTGTACAAGACAGCACCAACCACACCGATTTATACGGATCGCACGGAAATGCAATTAATTTTTTATCAAGCGTACAGAAAATGGAGTGAATTTTTTACCAAGAGCACCCCCCCCCCGGTGGCTGCGAAGCCCAGAAGCCCGCTCTAAGTGCGAGCACCTAGGAAGCTTGCCTCAGAGTGCGCTCCAAAAATACTGGAGCGCACCCTGGCCTGCTCACGATCGCTCCCTGCCAATTTGGGAGTGTCGTGCTTCAAGACGCACTACAAAATTTTTGGAGCACACTCTTAAGGTGCTTTGAACACGCTTTGCATGCGCTTCGGCAAGGGACCCGGCCACTTTGGTGCATAACCAAAGAAAAGACATTTTTTTATTAAAAAAAAATTATAATTCATGAAAATGGTGGGTCCTACCCTAAGCTTAGGGTTTAGGGGGAAGAAAGGTGGAGAGAGGAAAGGAGAGCTTGAAGAGTGCAGATTTGTGAGAGCTTGGAGGAGAGAGCAAAGGAGAGCTTGGAAGAGTTAGGAAAGAGGAGGTTGGAGGAGAAAACAAAGGCAATCTAAATCAAGTTTCAAGAGCTAAAGAGGTTTTTTTCTCCTCTCCTACTCTTTCCCATTCCTTCTTCTCCCTCATTTTATTGGAGGTTGTTCATCTAAAACTTAAGGAAAATGGTCTTCTTTTGGTTTATCATTCCTTTTTTGGTTTTCATGATCTTGGCGAGGAATAGGCATTGGAGGGAAGAAGAGGATAGTAGTCATTCTCATGATGACCTGGAATATGAAGATGGTGAAGGGTTTGAAGAGGGTGAAGAGGGAAATGAAGGTGGCAAAGTTGCATCAACACCCTTGTGGAAATTTGTGAGAAAGCTTGATGAGGGGAAAGGTGGGAACGGTTATATTTTTTTATCCTCATGACTGTCATAATGTAAAACCTTTTCCGATTCATATACCCATGTGAGGAGGCATTTTTGTGGTGTAATGGATAGTGATGACAGGAAGGGGGCCATTGGGATCACAGTTTTCCCTAAGGTGTCCAAGGAAGAGAGACAAAAATACATAAAGATAGAGGAAGTTGCACAAAAAGTGCATGGTAAAAAACAAAAGCTTCACTCCGATGCCTCATCTAAAATTGGTGGCACCACATCTCCATTCCCTCATGGTTCTGGAACCTCTACATCTAGAAGAACAATAGCAGATTTCCTTGATATTGGAGGTAGGGATGAGGTGGATGCAAAAGTGGTCTGGTTTCTCTAAGCTGCTGGTATCCCATTCAATGTGCTTCGCTCCCCCTATTGGCATGATCTTGACAAGGAAATCAACTAGAATCAACGAAGCCCCTAAAGGATACAAGAACCCCTCCTATGAGAAAGCCAAAACTGTGTTACTTGACAAGGAAAGAGCAAAAATTCAAAGAGCTCTAACATGGTTTATAGATGATTGGGGGGACTTTGGGGTATCCATTGTATCGGATGGTTGGACAAATGTTAGAAACCAACATTTGATTAATGTTCTTGGTGCTTCTGCTACCGGTGCAGTATTTCTTGAAGCACATGACTCCTCAATCATTGCATCTTCTCAAAACATTGTAGAGATCTTATTGAAAACCATTAATGATGTTGGTCCTTCTAATGTGATTCAAGTAATCATTGATAATGCAGCAAACTGTAAGGGAGCAGGTAAAATCATTGAGCGAGCTCATCCACACATCTTTTGGTCTAGTGTTTGGTGCACACCTTGAACCTTTTGATGCATGATATTGTCAAGCATAAAGAATGTAGATGGATTAATAACTTGTACGAAAGAGGAAAGAAACCCATCAAATTTGTCACATGTCATACAAGGGTCTATTACCTTTATGGCACGTATTCTAGGTTGCAACTACTTAAGGTTGCAAAAACTAGATTTGCTAACTATTACCTCACCTTAAGGAACCTATTGAAGGTGAGACAAGCTTTGGGTGCTATGGTGATGAGTGATGCAAGGCATGAAATGTGCATTGATAGAGAAAGAGCTAATGCAGTGAAGGAGACGGTTCTTGACAGTCATTTTTGGTCATAGGTTCGGTATGTTTTGCATTTCACCAAGCCAATGTATAACATGATCAAGTTAGCAGATTCAGATTGGCCAATCATTGGGGAGGTGTATGAGCAAATGGATAGCATGTTGGGGCAAATTAAAGACATTGTTGAGCCTAGAGATGTCAACCTGTATAATCATATTCGTGTAGAGGTGGAAAAACAGTGGGAAATGCTAAATACTCCACTACATGCCTTGGCATACGTGCTAACACCTAAATACTATCATGTATCATGCCTTTCATCACCAGCACCTAGTGGTGGGTCCAAGAAAAAACCACACCAAGATCCAGAGGTTCAAAATGATTATATGACAGCAATAGAAAAAATGGTCCCGGACAAGGACGAGTGTGACACCATACGGAGACAATTGAGCCAGTACATCCTTAGCCATGGTGCCTTTGGGACGAACCTTGTAATTAGAGATCGAGGGAATTTGAATTCTCTTGAGTGGTGGAACATGCATGGCGGTGTTTCCCCACAGTTGCAACGTTTGGCAACACAGGTTCTTTCACAGCTGGTGAACACTTCTTCTGTAGAGAGGTGTTGGAGCACCTACGGTGTCATCCATAGCGTAAAAATAAATAGGTTAAATGTAAACTGGTCAGAGAGCTTGGTTTGTGTTCATTACAACTTGTGATTGTTGTCCCATTACTGTGAGGAGGCGAAGATGGATAAAAATTTGAAGTGTTGGGACAACAATCTAGAGGAGGATAATTTGGAGAATGGAGTATTGCTTTTAGAGCAATTGGAGAATGCTCTTTTGGATGATGATGATCATGTTGAGAAGCCACCCCCATCCACTTCCATGGTCCCCATGTCCAAGACTCCAGGTACATCACTAGGGGCTTCATCTTCACTTTCGTCGGGCCATCTACATCCTATGTCTGCACAGTTTCGTCCTTCTCAGGAGGCTCCACTAAAGAAATTTGAGGTTCCTAAAGCTGCCCAAAAGGCCTATCATGTGACCTCTTGTTGGGAACTAAGTTCAAGGTACTTTCAAACTGTTTTCCTCGTTGTTTTAGGACATTTTTCTCACTGTCCAAAACAGCCACCAAAACTGAACTTTAACCACTCTGAAATATGCCCTTAAGCTTAGATTTGATGCTCTTTAGTGCCTCTTGTTATGAGGTTTAATGATGGATAGTTTTGTTGTCCAAGTTAGCCTTCTTTAACATGCATTAAACATCAAATACACCTCTAGAATCTTTAACAACTACAAGTTGAAAATACTAAGCAAACCATGACATATGTACACAAGTGTTTTTGGTCAACATGACCCTGGAAAAACCCCCATGGGGAAAACCAGTAAGAGAGATAGATATATATGGAGATCTCAAGCAAATGTTGCATAGAAAGAATGGAACAAAAGAACCTGATACAGAGTGTTTGCTTCTCTCAAGCTAAACAAATGAGTTCCTTGAACCTTGCACCCTTTGCCTTGGTGCACCCCTTTCCTTGGCCTATGTGCCCTTCCCTTGTTAGCTTTCCTTTGCTTGTGTGCTTGCCTTGAAGTGTGATCCCTTGCAATGAATGAGTGCACCTCAAATCCCTTCTGCGCCCTCCACTATCCTTGGTGCGCCCCCAACCTTGGAGTGTCCCCTCTCACAAGCTAAATGTGCACTAGTCTCTAGTGCGCCCCCTCTCACGAGCTAAATGCGCACTAGTCTCCAATGTGCCCCCTCTTTAGCTTGTATGCAAACTCACAACGAAAACCCCTTCTCCTTCAAGCCTATGCGCCCAACCCTTAGCTTCTCACCAAGATGTGCCCTCCTCTTGCATGCTATAGTGCACCCCTTTGCCTCTCACAAAGATGTGCCCTTACTCATGCTTGCCTTGCGCTCCTCATCCCAAGATGCGCCCTCAAGCAATCTCAAGCTTCTTTCTCCACAACAATGGTGTGCCCCCTTCTCCTCTCCTCCTTAACTCTAAACTCAAGAATGAACAATGAGCCTCCTTTTCCCTCCTTTTCCTCCTTTAGCCTAATCCTTAAGGCTAACCTAGAAAACCAAGGGCCCTGATTAGATCTAAGCCTTTCTCCAAAATGGATGGACGAGATTAGATCTCATAATCCACTTAAAATTCCATAGTTCACTTTATGTTCATTAATTCACATTTAAGTGAAATTAATGTCACTTTATGACTTAAGTGTATAAAGTCACTTTAGAATTAAGAGAATAAAGTCAAAGTGAAATTATAACATAAAGTACAAGCATCGGGGTAATACTTTCCCCCTTTGTGTCTAGAGACTCACAAACACAAGGGGACCACTTTCCAAGGTACCCAAATCTCAACATCCACTACCACCACGAGGAGGCCCACACAACAATCGTGGTAGTGGAAGGTGGATGGGATAGTTGTTTGATGTTTCTCCTTTTTCATTACTTTATATGTCATAGTCTATAAATGATAGATTCATAGTATTTAGCAACTAGCTAAGTTTAAAGTTTAAACTTTATTGTTTTGGATCTTTCAGTCTTCATACTTCAGTGCAGATGGCCTATTTTGTAAACATAACTATCTGGTCATGACTCATGTTATTGTTAACAGTTGTTGGATTATGGATAATTGATTTCATTCCATAAGTTAATGGTCTACTTTCTATTATATGGCTTAAAAATTTGTATGTTGGTTTGTAAGTTTGTAATTGCTAGAATCTAGATGGTTGATGCTCAAATGATTAATCATTGATGCAATATGGATGCCATTGTTATCTATATTAATGTACAAATATGCATGGTTTCTTAAATTTTGCAGTTATTTCGTCTTTTTGCATGTTTTTTTAATATATATATATATTCGCTCTCGGGATGCTCCCGCTTCAGAGATTTTTGAAAAATGACACTTCCGACGCTTCCGCTTCCTAAAACACTCCTGCTTCACTCCACGCTCTGGAAAAATTGGTAGGAATTGTAGGCAGCAGCAGGTACAGCAGTATGGTGGATGTATGGTAGATTTAAAACAGCAGGTATTGTGTACGGTATCAGTACAGACAGAAGGTGAGTGGTACGATTTGGTGCAGCACTTGATTAATTTTTTAATCGACGCTTGTACGAATGGTAATCGATGCATGTATGGACGGATCGGTATGGATTTGACTTAGAATTGACTTCTACGAGCTTTTAATAAAAAATAAGAGATGGAATTAAATTGTACGAACAGGTTGCTATACGGAAATGATTTGTAAGGAGACGGATCGTATGGCATGATTCGTACGACGAACGGCTGTGGACTGTACCGGCAGTTTGTTGGCAGGGTACAGGTTGCAAATTGATTGGTACAGAAAATTTTCAGAATTGTACGGAAAACGTACGAAAATGGCGGTACAGTTGCTGGTTGTACAGATCAATAAATTTGGTAGCAAAATTTCTTTCTGTTTCTTCTTTTTCTTATTCTTCTTATTCTTGTTGTCTGATTTTCTTTTGTTTCTTCTTTTTCTTATTCTTCTTAATCTTCTTGTCTGATTTTCTTAATTTGCGGCAGCAACTCTCTTCTCAGATAGCAGCGGAATAATAATTTTTTATTTTTTTTCAACGGAATTTAATTTTTCAATGGCCTAAGACCAGTTGGTGGTTGGTTGGTTGTCAAGGACCACATCAAAGAAACTCTGAGAAACGGGGGTTGGCCAAAAGCCAGATCATCCAATGGACAGAATCAGAAAAACAAGGCTTTGATACCAAATGAGATGAACAAAGTTCGTTCACACATAAATTATCCAAAATATATGGAATATAAAGTAATCCATTTAGGATGAAATAATAATATATTGAGTAAATGTATAAGAATGAATGAGATGATAGATTACAACATAGGGCTCGTTTTATATATCTAGACGGAGTGCCCCTTCTTTAATAGTCATGTATTTTCGATAAGACACATCTTTTCATTATGTCTCTTCATTAATTAATTATTGTTATTGTTATTTCTTATTTATATTATCTTGTATATATTCATGTTATTTATGTTCATAACAGATTTTGTTTGTCCTTCATTGGAAACATTTTACCCCGCTACAATAGAAATCAAGGGCAATTACTTCTAAGCAGGGTGGAATTGATGAGATTTCATATAGTGAACATTTGTGAATATGTATAATATTTGTACTTTATCCTTTTCTCTTTTGGGTGATTAAACCTAAATTGATCACTTGCCCATTTTATCATATTTAATTGGAGACATGGTCAAACTTGATCACTCTCCCACAATTTTGTACTCTTACTATAGTAATACAAAAGAGTGTACAGATATTCATAGAGCTTTGACAATCTGCTCCCATACTTACACACTTGCTCCCTTGCCCACTTTATCATATTTTATTGGATACGTGATCAAACTTCATCACCCTCCCACAATTTTATACTCATAATATAGTAATACAAAAGAGTGTACAGATATTTGTAGAGCTTTGGCAATCTCCTCCCATACTTACATACTTGCTCCCTTGCGCTTTTCTTGTGCATGAGCATCTTTCTACTATTTGTTGGTGTTGTGCACATATCATGCAAAAAAAAGAAATTCTTTTAGTGGCTATAGCTAAGTTGCGGGAATCGCTGCATGAGGGTCTGTGCCATGTACGAAAACCTGATGAAACATTGAAATGTATACTGTACAGCCTTGAAACATGTCCCATACTGCATGAAATGTGTATCGCAAGAAGTAAACACATATCATGACTAGGAAACGTGCTTCAAGGTCGCACCACAATTCGTAAGGTGAATTTCCGCATTCATTTGAGTGATTTTGACAGGGTTTGACTGTATGGATCCAATTCAGGGACTCGAAACCCTAATTTGAGGTTAATTAAGCATTAATGACACTTTTAGAAGCCTCTAATAACAGATATTTTTTTATAAAGAGGATTTCCTTCTCAATGTTTCCCCACACAGTTTGACCAAGGGTGATTGCAGCAAGAATATTTTCAGTCTTTTCAGCAGCATGAGCAAGGGCGATTCCAGCAAGAGGAATTTCAAGATTGTAGGATAGCAACAGCAAGCATTGAGTGGTGGTTTGGGCAGCTACAACCAACATTTCCTGTGTGTTCAAGTGAGTAGAAAGCAATTTGGTCTTTGGGGCAACTACAACAAGCATTCTGTAGGGTTTTGGGTAGCTTTAACAACCCTTTCCTGTGTGTTCAGGTGAGCAGCAAGCATTCTTGGTAGTTATTTGAGTGGTTTTTTAGGCTTTATGCTTCCATTATCCAGATTATTCATTGCAGATCTGTTTTTTTATATTTTTTGCAGCAGCAATGGTTTCCAACCAAGCTACTTCTCTTCCTCTGACTCCTAAATCCAAAAAGAGGAATGAATTCCATCTTCTTTGGAGGCATGTTAAAAAGATTGCACAAATTTCCAGTAGTGGTTCATGGGAATGGGAGTGCAATCTTTGTCATCAACCGTATAAGGGCTCTTACCCAAGAGTGAAGGCACGCTTTTTGCAGGAAGAGAGAAAGGGTGTTGATGGTTTCAAAAAAACAATTGACCCAAAACAGAGGGACAAGTATGAAAAAGAGAAAAATCAAGTTGATAGGATGAAAAGAAGACACAAACAACTTGCTAATGCTACTCTTCGGGCTCCTAACAATGGGCCAAGCATTGTGCATGAAGCAAGGAAGAGCGAAGTAGCTCAGCAACAAAAAGAATCATCAAAAAGTTCAAAAGGTTCTTTTTCTGCAGTTCAAAAGAGCAGAATAGCTAAAATGGTGAATCTTCAAGGCACAGAAGACGCTGAAACAAGAGTGGCAAGGACCATCTGTGCTTGTGGTATCCCTTTTAACATGGTTCAGTTTCCTTATTGGAAAGATATAGTGAGGGAAACTAACATGGCTCCTTGAGGGTTCAAGGGGCCTAACTATGAAAAAATCCAGACCAATCTGCTCAAAAAGGAGAAGAAACTTCTTGAGGAGTTTTAGCACCTATTCGTGCTTAATGGACTAGCTCTAGGGTTACCATTGTCTTAGATGGATGCACAAATACTAGGCATAGGCCATTGAGCAATATCATTGACACTTCACCAAAAGGAGCAATGTTTTTAAAGGCCAAAGATTGTTCAAGTGAGGTAAAAGATGCTCAATTCATTGCTAATATTTTAATCAAAACTATTGAGCAAGTAGGGCCTACTAAAGTGGTGTAAGTTATCACAAATAATGCACCAGTTTGCAAAGCTGCAAGTTTGATTGTTGAGATTAAGTATGATCACTTTTTTCTGGACTCCTTCCATTTTCCATAATTTATATCATTGTAAATCTCTCCGATATATCCGAGATATTCTGAGTTAAACCCTTGTGTCCAATATATCGAAGATATTCTGAGATATTCCGAGTTAGACCCTCTCTTGCGAAATTTTCCAAGATATTCCAATATTTTCCGTCGATGTCACCGAGAAGTTACATTCCGCACCCTCGCCGATTCTTTCCCCGAGACGAGATTTACAGCATCGATTTAAATCTGATTTTAGAAGAGACTGAGAAACAATTCCATGGATTAAGGAGCTCATAGGGCAGGCTAGGGACATAATCAAACTCATCAACAACCACCACCAATCTCAAGCAATATTTCAAGAATACTCTAGATTGGAGTCATTGAAACTTGTCGAGGCAAGATATGCACCGCATTATTGAAGTTAAGAAACCATAGTTTCTATGATGGTGAGTCAACATTGCATTGAGTGGAGATAGTGAAATTCAGAGCGAGGAACTATGGTGCACCAATTGTGTGTTGATGAGGAGTGGTGGAGCAAGATAAATTTCTTGCTCAAGTTCACATCACTTGCATTTGAGTTTCTCCGAAGTTTTGACACAAACAAACCTTTCTTGGGAGAGGTTCACAATGGCATGGATACTATGGTTGAGAAAACTTGGGAAATCATTTCGCAGTCATCCCCTAGACTAATACTCATGGATATAAGTCATAGATTAATGGCTTACTCTACGTAGATAATCTCGAAAATAATATCCCATATGTTGGACTGAAAGCCCCTCAATGCTTAGATATTCATTTTGTTGATTTGGTGAAAAAAATCATTGTTGATAGATGGAACCGGTTCAACACTCCATTGTACACTTTCGCACATGCCCTCAACCCAAGATTTCCTGACAAAGACCTCATTACTTAAAGCAATGGGAAGAGGATGGCACCACATAAGGATAAGGAGGTGGGCCAATGGAGTGAAAAGAACCCTTATGAGAATATTTCCAACTCATCTACACATGGAGGTAAAAAAAGAATTTGCTAGTTTTGTTGTTCAATTGGAGGATAATCAGACATAGAAACTTTGGATGAGGAGCACCATGAGTCCAATTAAATGGTGGATTTTACGTCAAGCAAATGGTGTACATTTGCAAACCCTTTGCATTTGTATTCTTTCACAGGTGACAAGCTCTTCATCTACAGAAAAGAATTAGAGCACATGTGATTTTATTCATTCTGTGAAGCACAACAAATTGGGTTTGCAAAAGGTTCAGGATCTTGTTTATCCACTTTCCAACCTTTGCCTTGCATCCCGTAGGGGTCCAAAATATAACAACGGGCCTTATAGAGATTGGTGTGTGGATCAAAAATCTCAGCACTTAGACATCTCTCTTGTTGCACTGAAGCTTGGGAAACCTATAAGTGTAATTGGAAATACTTCTTCCACTCCACAATCCATCATTGTGTTAATTTTTAATTAAATAAAGTACCTAGGCAAGTGTTTCTCATCCTAGGCACCTAAGGGGTGAGAAAGTGCCTAATGTGGGCCCTAGTCATTTAATTTGTGAGATGCAAATTAAAAGGTGACTTTATGACTTTAGTGAGGGTGAATGAAGAGACATTTAATCTCAGCCACTCATCTAATCTAATCTTAGCCATTGGATTGGAAAACTCCTCACCTACCTCATGAGGTCGATTAGGGTTGGAGGGCACACTCTTTGTTGGGTTGTTGATTCATTGTTGAGAGAGCAAGAGAGAGAGCATTTTCGAGTTTGGAGTGGAAGTCATTTCTGCAGAGCTAGGGCATGCATTCCAAGGCTGCAAACTAGCACAGAAATTGAGGCAGCAAGGACAACATTGTAGGCAGGCCGTACTGTACGGATTGAGCAGGTCGTACAGCAAGAAGAGCAGGCACAAAAATCGAGGGAAGGTACAGTCCAGCAAAAAGGCCGTACTGTACGGATTTTTGAATTCCGTACAGCAAGAAAAAAAGGGGGCACGAAAACCGAGGTAGAAGGCGTACGACTGTTATTCAGGCACAGATTTCGAGGTGAAGGCATTGTGTTGTTTTCTAGAAGTTTTGGCACATTTACCAAGGCAGTCGTACAGCATTTATTGCACTATTTTGGGTTGAGCCTATTGGCACGAATTTCGAGGTGACCATACAGCATTTTGGAGGCACAAAAATCGAGGAGCAGACCTATAATTTATTGCAGAAAATTCTGGAAAGAATTTTGAGGAGTTTGGCTCATTTTCCTATGTGAAGATTTGGCACAGTTGTCGAGATAAGTTTGTCATTTAAATTTCTAAAGATGAATATGTTGTAACAGAATTCTCTGAAGCTCCTAAATAATAAAAATCTCCCTCTCTCACTGGTTTTCCCCTTGTGGGTTTTTCCAAGGTCAAAGTTAGACCGAAAATATCTGTGTCAATATTTTCTGAGTTTTATGCGCTGCTGATATTTTATTTCTGCGTTATAAACAATGTTCAGAATCCTCATGTTTCAGTTCTGAAATTAATTTTCTGTTGTGTATTTAATTGCTGATATAAAACTGGGTTTGGGCATTAAACATTGGCTGAAAAATCAGCGACACTGAAACTGGGTTGGGGTCTGAAAATTTTACATGGTATCAGAGCTGAGTTGAAAAGAAGCAGAGATTTCAGCAGTCAGAAAGTTGGGATAGCAGTCACTTCACAGGGCA
>JZKD02S1794622.1:1195817-1216073 GCA_000966675.3 Picea glauca | reverse complement strand
TTTTAAAATTACCCTAAAATCTAACAGATAGTGTCCTCTTCAATTTTTGTGGTAATATTTTCATCCCTATTCTTTGATTCAAACTCGTGTAAATGTATTTTCACTATCTTAACGTCATTAAGAAGTTCTTGATTATGCTTACGTAACCTTTTTATTTCTTCATCTTTCTTTTTCAATTCTTCCCTTGAATCATCATTTTCCCACTTTGCTTTGCTACTCTTTTTTTGCTTTAAGTTTTTAACCTCCTTAACGAGTGACTCATTAAGGGATTGCATCTTGGCGAACTCATTGTTTTTCTTGGTAATACATTTTCTTATCTTTGCATTATCCTTTTGCAATTTGGAGATATTTTCTTTTGATTCCTCTAATTCCACTTGAATTTTATGCATCTCCTCCATTTTTTATCCTTGATCCAATTATTTGAGAAGAGTTCTTCAAATTTTTCCCATGTAGAGTAGAGTCTAGTATCTTCATCAAAGTTATTCCACCACTTGAAAGCTCCACACAAAAAAGGTTTCGATTTTATCTTCATCTCCACTAAAGTTAGGTATTGCCATCGATTCTTAATTGACGTCTTTAAAACCCTGATTTAGAGTTTGTCTTTCCAGTCGACCCTCCTTCTGATGTATCTCTGATATTACAGCCCTCCTGAGCCTTAAATCTTGACCTATATTACTCTGATAGGGGTAACTAAGGAGATGATGTCTCGAAGCCTGCAGATAGAAGATATGGAGTGTCAAGAGCGAGATGAGCAGGAAAAGCCCTTCTTCTTACCACACATCTTCATTTGATCGACGACAACAGCGTCCACTACACCAGCTTGGCCCACAGAGGACAACAGATCTTGCTTCATGAGGTGACAAGTCTGGTCTCGTGGTAAGTGTCATTTTAATAATTGAAGCATTTTAACATGTTGCGAGGAGTCCTTTCTTGATTATGAAAACATTTGCTTGGAAATTATGCCTTTTGCCCCATTTCACCTTGGTGGTTGACATGTTTTCCTAGTAAGTGGGTCACCCTCGAAAAAAGGGTTGCTACTAGGGGGTCTCCTTGAAGGGTCATTGCACCATTCCCATCCATATTTACCACTTTCCACGCCTCTTCCCCTTTGTTTCCTCATCTTTTTAGGTTTTCGAGCTTCTTGACCCCAAGAAGGGCTTGTACCTCATTTCATGGGAAGAAGGGGCTAAAGGCCCAGAGGTGTTGAAGTTGGAAAAAGATAAAGACCATAAATTATCCTCTAGATGCTCGCCCTAAGGTCCTGAGAGCAATGAAAATCTTCTCCACAAAAAATCAAGGACCGTTAAAAAAAATGAAACACATAACTAATAAATGTCTCGCTTGTTGAGGGAATGCACATGCGGTGTCTTTTACTTTCCCTGCACATGGCACTCAATGTGTTCTTAGCTCCAAGTGGCATTATGGTGCTCCTTACTTTCAATTGCACATAGCACCCAATGTTTTGGACCATAATCAATTAATGGCAAACAAATGGCTTGGAAAAATGTTGCATTGCAAACGAGGATGCAGCACACCTCCACAAAAGGCACCCATAAATGAGACAATATGAACTCTTGATATGTCAAGAACCCCAAGCCCAAAAGTCATACCCCCATCCACCTCATATTCACTACATGACTTCCAGAGGGTCTTCTTGGGAAACACTCCTTGACTTGGGGACTGGTCTACTCAATAGGGCACGATGACAACCCTTCCATACTTAAATTTGACAAGTTGTATAAGGTCTTTGAGCATTTGTTTAGTTTGAAAAGCGGGGATTTAATGCACATGTTTAGGTGGTTCTTTTATTAAATGTGGCTTACTTGGCATGATACATGTGACTTATGGACCCTTGGTGGGCGTACTTGTTTGTCTTTGCAAGGCCTTGCCAGGTGTAAGTTATTCCATGCCTTCATGAGGGGTTGAAAACCCCAAGGATGGATGTCATGCCCCACGGGATGGCCAAAGGACCTCAGAGCCATTGCACACTTGAGATGATGGATGTTTCCTTCGGAGGCACTTGGACACCACTAGGTGATGACATCGTATCCCTTTACACTTGGACGTTGGCCTTTGGAGGCCCAAAACATCACCTTCCAAGCCTTGATGTCATGTGGAGGGTAGAGTTTTGATGGGCTTGATGGCTCCAGAAGAGAGATGATGTGGTTTGAAGAAGGAAGATGCATGACATGACACTCCAGAGCATGAGAGATAGACACATGGCCTTTGCACGTCGAACGAATTGCATCTAGAGGCTCAAGTCTCACTTTTGAGGCCTAGCGTCACCCTTCTAAGGGATTTACTTATGTAATTTTAATTTTTGTAAATTGTAAAGGCAAATAAAGGGGGTCAGCCCTCTTTTAATTTGTTGTTGACTTTCTTATCTGGACAAATTGGTTTTATATGACCTCATATAAATAGAGGTCATCTCACTTTCATTTTAGACATAACTCACTTGAGAATTACATAATTCTTGGCTGAAATTTTCGCCCTGCTTGGGCAATTCGCTCTATCTTGTCTCTTGTGCAATTGGATGCTTCACTTTCTATTGGTTGAAGGAAGGCTAGTGACTTCTCTTGATACTTGTTTCTTGGCAATTGTGGTGGAATATCCTGATAAGTAAGGGTTTTTCATGCTATCTCTTCCATTAGTAAGAAATTTATGCACTAAAGAGGATCCAAGCATGTTGTTGACTTGACTTATCGAAACCAAGAAATCAAAAAAAGAAACTATTAGAGAATTTAATGCCAAGTTTGAAAAGTTGCTTCAACAAATCCCTAAAAGCCATCACCTAGGGGGAGATTATCTACTCTTCCTCTACATCAAAGCTTTTCAGGGACATTTTGGATACTTTCTCAAAGATAAGGGTCCAAAGACAATCTAGGAAGGCAAAGAAATGGCTACAAAAATTGAGGCTAATCTTTCATCATGCAAGGTAGATCCTTTCTATGCCCCGAGGGCCAAGGCCGATACCAAACCAAAGATGGTACACAATTGTTGAGCCCATTCAAGATACTAGCGATCCTTGGGCACGACTTGAAGAGGCTATAAATGACATCGCCAAGAATCAAACCTTGATGATGAACAAAATTACTAATTTGGAAAGGGCGCAGCAACAAGCCCCTAAGCCTCCTTTTAGGGGACAGCCCCAAAATCCTAGCCAAGAATGGAGAGCTAGGCTTTCAAACGAAGAAAGGGTTCCAAATACTCTAGATCCTTCAAATGTTATAAGTCTAGAGGAGACTCCTTGTTGCTTGACTTGCGGAGACTCACATTGTGAATATGAATGCCCAAGGAATAATAGGGAACCCGATCAAAAGAATCCCTTTGATGCCATAAATCATATATTTACGATATCTCCTCAAGTGTGCCTCAACATCACACCCTAACAGCTTGAGGAGAGCAAAAGGGAAGCAGCTAGGAGGGCTAGGATGGAAGTTATTAACAGCCTGGATGAGGAATCAAGGGAGAGACTTAGGAAGAAGGAATTACAAATGTACACAAGATGAAGAAATGTGCCACAAGCTCCACCCAGTGACCCTAAGCCTCCCTAACAAGGACCTCCTCCTCCACAAACAAGCAATTCTCTTCCTACTTCCACTTTGCCGAAAACCAATGATATTAACTTGAATATTGACATAGATGGTGTCTTTGCAAAGATCAATGTACATGTACCTCTTAAAGAAATTATTAAGATTCCTTCGATGAAAAGTAGAGTTGAGAAATTCTTCAAGGTACAAGGTGAACCTGTGGACCCTCCTATAATGCTGCAAGCGAACCATTTCAAACCACAATATGATGAACACCCTCCTTTCTTCATCTCAATACAAGTGAATAACAAACTCATGAATAATTGTATGCTTGACTCGGGAGCGGGTGCAAGTATTATGTCCTTGAAACTAATGAGGCAATTGGATTTGGAAACGACAAGGCCTTATAGAAATGTCTGCGAGATTGAATCTAGGGCCATTCCCACACATGGCGTAACAGAAAATGTAAAGGTCCGCCTTGATCGATATCCTGAGATGGTTTTATTGATTGACATTGTGGTCGTAGATGTTCCTGATGTATGGGGAATGCTTTTGTCTTGAAAATACGCTGCAATGTTTGGTGGTGCTTTACAGATGGATTTGACTTATGTTACTATAACTGTGGATGACAATACCGATGCTCACCCACCCAACTAACCCATGGCAAAGAATCATGTTGAGGAAATTGACGTTGACCCAGAGACTGAGGAAATCCCTCCCATATTTTTGCCGAGATGACCTTCCTTTCACCCAAGAAGAAGATTTTCTACAACTGCTAATCCACCCCATCTGATTCAACGAACCCTGTCAAGTTGAAGTCATCATTTATAACTAATTTCCATGTCTGTCTTGTTCTTTAAAATCATGCAAACTCCATATCCATTGCATCACTCCATTCCTTCCTTTCCTTCGCTTCAATAACTTTGTAAGTTTCAAATGGAGAATTAATAATCTCACTCAGTAGATCAAAACTATCATTGTTTTCCACCTTCAACCTCCTTGGCAGTGACGGTCTATCCTCTTTTCTTGTTGCAATCCTTCCTTCTCGTCTTCCTGTTGTTACCCTTCCTCCTCTTCTTTTCCTTCATGGTGTTTCCTCTCCTCCTCTTCTTGTTGCTCTTATTGTCCTTGTTCTAATCCTTAGGTGACTATTAGCTTCGATTATTAGCTTCCTAGAAGCAGCTATCGATTATTGTCTTCACTGACTTCTACCTCTTTTATTGCACTTTTGAGCTCCTTAAAAACTACATCTCAACAAATTAATTTCTTTCAATAGGGTCATCATACAATTTAAAATCTTTTGACAGTTCATTATATCCAATAAAAATACATTTCCTACCTTTGACATTGACTTTACATCCAAATGCTCTAAAGTATTGAAGGTCGGGCTTTTCATTAGACTATACCTCCTCATGAATTTTCCCTTTAACTGAATCGGTTGAAGACCTATTCTAACATGAACAATTGTGTTAACAGCTCTGGCCCAAAAAGTCTTGGGCAACCCTTTGCCTTTCAACGTACACCTAGCCATTTTGACCATGATATGACTTTTCCACAAAGCCACTCTAATTAACTGTGGAGTATAGGTTGCAATTTCCTACCTTATTACTCCATGAGCTTAAAAATATCTAGAAAATTTACCAAAGGAATACTCACCACGTCCATCTTTTAAGGACGCTTAATTTCCTACAACACTGGATTTCTACTTCAGTCTTACACTGTTTTAAGTAGGAAAGTAAACATGAATTACTTTTCTAGAAATAAATACAAATCCTTCGAGAAAAATCATCAATAAAGCAAGAAATAACTTACTTCGTTGATTGCTTGTGCTGTCATCAATCCACATAAGTCATTGTGAACAAGATCCAACAATATGTTTTCTCTCCATGCTTCTCCCTTTGGAAAACGAGCTCTATGTTGTTATCTTGCAAGCTGCATTGACTCACTTAATTTGTGGTAGCCCTCTTACTATGTGTTTCTTATGAAAAATTCGGATACGTGCAAAATTAAGGTGCCCACAACATTCATGCCATAGCATATCAGATTAATTTGGTTCAAATGTTGCCAACATCTCTTAAAGGACAAGGATTCCATCCAACTTATACAAACCACCCTCCATTACTCCTCTAACCACATCTTCATTATTAGTCTTGCCTCGTATTTTGCATTCCTCATCATAAAAAGTTACTTAAAGATTTTGTTTGGTAATCTCCTAAACGAAGTTAAATTCTTTTTAACCCCTAGAACATACCATAAATATGTTATACTCCTAATTCGGTCATCTAACAATCTCAACACAACGTTTACTTTTCCGGTCATAGAGTCCCCATCACCAAAATCATCTTCCACATCTACAAGTTTTCTACTCCTTGTAATTTGTTTGATTCCCCTAAATCCAACCACCAAACATCATTAAAGTGAGATGCACTTATTTGCACTCCCAAGTAGTCTTTTTGTTATTTAGAGTTTTTGATTTCTCACTAACAAACTTAGACTTCTAAGATTTATTATTTTAACCACCACCATTTTTAGCCTTGTAATTTGAACTTTGAGGACTATGCCAACAATCCTTTACAGAATGCCCAAATATGCCACAAACAAAGAAACCTTTAGAATCTAAATCAAAGTTTCCTTTTTGCCAATTGTTTGGTTTCTATTGCTTTGTAATTTGCTTCCCATTTCTCTTGAACATAAAGACTCTATCAGATCATAGATATGTTTTCCTCTTCACGCAACTCCATCTCTCCCTACATTAACAATCCAAAAAGCTCTTTGAGTATCAGCTATGCAATTTTCCATGATAATTTCAAGGAGGTTTTGAAGGGTTGATAGAAAGATTGTAAGGCTCTCAGTGTTAGACTTACCAACTTCTTAACTTGAAAATCAACACCAACCACCACTAATTCATAACTCAATGATCTAATCTTGGACACTAATTCTTCTACCTTTTTAGTGCCCTCCATTTTTGTAGCATAGAGTAATTTTTAAATACAATATACAAGACTCAATGAGAATTTCAAATACATTCTTCAACTTATTCCATGAAAGTTTTAAATCATGTACATTTCTGAAACACTTCATCTTAGATTTGGTCACTTACAAAGTTATCAATAGGGCCTCCTTTTTTCTGTTATCAAATTTTGTGATAGCATTTTGATCTATTGCAGTGTAAGTTTCAGTACCATTTACTATGCTCCATAAATTTTGAAGGAAGAATGTTCTCCATTAAGACAACGCATGAAGCATAGTTTTAATATTTTACCATTCAACTTTTGAAATTCTGAGAAAGAATACTGTGCTAACATTTTAAATTATTATGAGTTACAAGTTGCAATATACCGAGGGTATAATACCACCAATGTCATAATAATTCGACACCTAAGATATATTATACAATATAATCATAAGAGTCAGAAATTCATAGTTATTATTAGTTAATGTAATTTTGATGAGTCATGGGGTGGGTAAGGCTCATCTTCTTGTTGGGAGTTACCCTACTTCTACCTAGAACAACACGACACCACCTTGTGGCCACAAACTCTTGTACAAATGACATCCAAAAGTAGGTTGCATGGGAAATTATAGATTGACAAGACAATATTCATAGTCCTTAAAACACATTATTTTTCACTTGACTAAATTTCCATCATGGAAGTTGTATAATACTGCATTATTATAAATACTTCCCCTTCTTGTTTTTACACACGAGCATCGACAGGAATACACGTATGAACGAGAATAAGTGGATTCATTCATTCAATGCTGTAATGTTTCATTACATAGTAACAGAGAAGAGTATGTTATGTAACTCCCAAATACCTAACTATTAACCACTATATTAATGGCTAAATTAAATGCCCCATTATTAAATCACTTTATTAGTGAGCATTTATTATCTGTCTAAGTCACAATACCTCTAAGTTATAAATGTGACCATTATCTCCAACACCCTCCCATAATGGTCATTTTACATGCTTGTTCAAGATACAAAAAGACAAAGGCCCTAGACAAGCAAGATGTTTGCAATCCACAAGATAGGATCTCCAAAATAGCAAGTAGAAGTGAGATGTATCCGACAAGGTTGATGAAGTACAAAATACGTCTCCATCCTTTTGTTTGACCATTGACTCACCAGATGGATAATAGCCAATGTTGGTTGAACAAAGAACCTTTCCACCATTGAGATAGAACTTGGCTTGTTCACGAAACTCACCTCCTCCACATCTTGGTGATCCAACAAATCAAAATGTTGTGTTTGCTTCTCTGGCAAACCACCAGCATCTTCACTTCCCCTAAGGGCACTCTTCTTTACCACTTCATCTTCACTCTCCCTGAGGGTCTTCTTCCTATGAATTACAATAGATAATGCATCATACACCTACTGTGTGACTGTCTTTTGCTGATTTTAACTTGTTTCATCAGGAACATCATCTAGGACTTCATTTCTTGAGCTCTGTCTCACCTGACACTTTGTTGGCCTAGGCATTATGGTTAAGTTTTCAGTGAAATTACGACCATCTTATTGCTTAACCAATTCCACGTGCTCAACTACTATTAACCTGAATAAACCATATTCTTCTGATCTGTAAACAATAGGCCTATGGCCTGTCCATTTCGTCAATGCAGATCTTTTGCGGAAATAAATTCAATGTCTTTGCCAAGAACAAATTTCAACTTGGAAATCAAGGGCAGGTGAAATTCCTTTCTCACTCTATAAGTATGTCACTCTGTCTAGATGAAAACCCCTGCTCTCTTCCATCAATACTAAAAATAAATGGAAATAGCGAGTGGCCTGATATCAAAAGGGCTGACACTGTGAAGCCAAAGTTGAAGGTGAACAAGATCGATCTCTCTCTTTCCTCGTCTATGTATAACACAATCATAAGGAATGCCAAGTATAAGACAAATTTTGGTGGTATATTATCTGGCCTAAATTCATGAAGCGATATACATCATCTTAGTTAATATAATGCAAGAGTTGTGCCAACACAAACTCCACAACCACCATCCCGAGTTGCATCCCCAAGCATCATCTTCTGCCCAACCAAAATGGAATCAACTCGAAGTCTTGAGAGGTTTGAACCATGAACCTCTGGATTACTATTGAGGAAATGGAAACAGTGATTGCCAAATCAATGCAGGTCGACTTCCCACTGTCATGAAATCCCTCAACTGCATACAGGGAAAAAAAATTAGTAATGGCAACAAGTGCCAAGATTGTAACTCAAAGAAGGCACCTCCCAATTCTGAACCGTTATCTCTTCAACAAGGTTAAGAGGAGGGTGAATGCAAAGCACACATCGATTCCTGGTCAAACGCTGTGTATAAACCCTCTAAGCAAAGGAAACTAACCAAGAGAGTGTTGCACATAGAACATATAGTTGAACACTGGTAGTAATTCTCTGCACCACGCATGTTGTGTGAAATACAGAGATGAGTTAAAAAAACAATGTGTGTCAGAAGTGGGTGAGTGCTACAGGCCAAAACATGCCTTACCAGAGCTGGCATAGATCATTGAAGCTCATTACCGAAACATCCCAAGCAAACAGAGTTCAAGCGCTTAAAAAAATTTAATGAACCCACACCAGTCAAGAAAATTAGACAATAACATACAGATTTCAATATTGAACGGGAATTTTTATTATGCCTAGGAGAAATTACATAGGGATGAGCTATACACCGTCTTTGTGCATTGTTACTCACTAGCAAAACCAAGATTGCAGTTGACCATGGCTCAGAGACGCCTTCACTCAGCGTGGACAGGCTCTATGACTCCTTCGTCCACCAAACTTCAAGCAGGTCACACTCTTTGAGCTCCTATTTCTGCTACGGCACTCCCTCAAGTTACCTTGAATCTCCCCTCCGTTTCCCTCTTCACTGCAGCCCTCATTGTTTTAATGGGCTGCCTTGGGAAGGCCGACCATCACAGCTGTTCATTTCCACTTCCATTTTGCCCAAAAATAAAAATAAACAAAGATATGTTTATTTACAGAATTTGCAAAGGTATGTCAAAGATCCAATTCGGATCATCTTCCACGCGGCCACGCCCATAGAAACCATCTTTTTGCTATCTTATTAACAATAACTGACCTATTATTGCTAAAATTTATGTCAAAGTGTGGGCTTTGCTTCATTATACTACTTACCAAAAGTAGATTTTCCTCCAAACAAGCAACATAATAAACATTTTTAATCATTACCTTCTTACATCCTTACCTGAAGTAGGACATTTCCCTTTCCTTGAACCCTGTATTCTCCTCCGCCACTCAACACAATAAAATCAGATTCAGATTTATCCTCTACAGAATCAGCACACTAATCAATACCGTTAGTAAAATGTCTAGATGCCCCTAAATCAATATACCAGTCAACCTTACCACTCTTCGAATCCTTATTTTTTGGCCATGAACACATAGAACTCTTCCTTCTCCTTGTGTTCAACCACATTAGCATGTTTCTTTCCAGATTGATCATTGGAAGAATGCTCTGGGTTGTGTTTTTCATCCCATAACCACTTACTGCAAACTCTACCTATATGCCCTAATTTTCCATAATAAAAGCATTTAATTGCTTTTCTACATTTACCTTACTCGGAAGATCTATCTCCATCATTCTCTTCCCTTCGTTTGCTACCATTGCTCTTAAACTTCGCTGCAAGTGTCACCTCAGAAGACTCGTTAATATTGTTGTTCCCAAACTACTTTTTCTATCTGTCTTGCTGCAAGAGCTTAGTGCTCAACTCCTCAAATGTCAGATCTTTATCAGTACTAGTCATGCTCAAGGTCTAGGAAGAAAGCATGCTTTACAAAGTGATAACAACATATCTTCTTCCATCTTGCTGTCAATTGATTTCAATTTATCTCTAATATCCTTAATTTTGAGCAAATGATCTTGCAAGGAGTAAAACTCCTCCATTTTAATTGAAAATAACATATTTTTAAGAAAGCATTCTCTACCTTTGTCTGAGGTTTCATGCATCTCTTGTAGTTTTCCCCACATGACAATGCATTGTTGAAATTTGGTAGCTTGGAGGTACTTCTGCATTGGCAGCGCTCAGCCTGCGGAAGTGACCAAGCAAACTTTCTCCTAGTGACTTTATAATGTGTTTTTATAAAGTGATTTTATAAAGTTGAGTCTTTTAATTATTTTTAATGTAAAAGTGATTTTATGATGTTATGGGTCACTTTAATGACTTAAGTGACCTCAACGAAAGATTAAGTCGTGACCGTTGATCTTGAGGGAAAGTGAAGAGTCACTCATGGGAGATCAAGGGTTAGAGTTACATTTCGAAATTGCTTACAGGCAGCTCATTAGGAGGAAGGCGCACTTTTGAGGAGAGCTTGAGGGAAGGTGAAGGAGCACGCATCCCAAGGAGGAGTGTTGGCTTGGTGGAAGAGCTACAGCAAGGAGGGTTTGGCATGCATCCCAACGAGTGGGATTGGCATGCATCCCTAGAAGCATAGAATCATTTATTGCAGTCCGTACAGCAGCAATAAAGGAGGCCGTACAGCTGTGTAAGTTGGCCGTACAATAAAGGGAGAGCACAGAAATCGAGGCTGTAAGTTTACAGCATATTGGCATGGATTTCTATGCATATTTGCTGAGTTTTTAATGCTGTTCCATACAGTTTCTTTTGGCACGTTTTTCTATGCACATTTATGACTTTCTGAAGATTTATTGGCTGTCCTGGGCCGTCTGGAACTGTTTGTATAATTCAGAATTTGTCTGAAAGAAGTCATTGACTGAGTTTTAATGCTGATGCTATTTGCTGTTGTAAAAGTTCATAAATTCCTAAAGCTGAATAAACACTTTTTCCTCCTCAAAACTGTCCAATTTTCTGAATAATTCTTCAAGTATTTATGCACAGATTTTTGTGCCAAATGTGGGTTACTGTCTGCTGTTCATAATTGTATTCCGCTGCTATTTTATTTCAGAACTTGTCTATGGGTATTTCTGTCCATAAAGAACAGTAGTATGGCTGTTGTATCTTTATAGAAGGCTGAAATCTAATTTAGTCTAAGTGGTATACTGAAATAAGATGTATTTTAACATGCATCACTACCATCTTGAACTTCGAGAAGCATCTCATTTGTTACTAAGAGCTGGATCAACATCACAACCTCTCAATCTTCGCATCATATTTTTCTTGGGCGTCTACATCAGCTTATCTCCAGATTTCTTTTCCCCAGTGATGTTGACCGCATTTGTCACTACTGGAGATTATTTTACTTCTTTTTATCTTTCCTTCAAATCCAAGACACGCAATACTACAAGGCAAGAAATGACACAAAACTCCTATTCTATTGCATCCATTTATTTCTCTGCTTAAACTTCTACTTCCCAGAGGCCAGCACCAATCTTTCCGTTAACATATCTACTTTTCCATTATAATGAAAGATATAACTACACTAACTTATAGAGTGTAGAAAATTATACAACAAATTTGCAAGCAATTCCTAACCTGAAATGGCTGAGATATAGTAACATGACTGTGCTCAACCAGAACCTCCATAGACGGAGGTGAAACATCAAATATTGTATTCTCACCCTTGTAGAACGGTAACAACCTGTATTTTCCTGTATGCAAAATTTAGGAGGGTCAAAGCTCAAGGCTGAAAACAGATATTTATTGTTAAGGTAATGTTTTGACGTAATTTGGAAAATATTGTCTCTAACTGACACCAAAATAATCATGTTAAAAATAGATATTGCCAATCACAACAGCAAAGGAATTCAGTCTTCACCAAAACTTTTCCAGAAAGTAAAATTGTATTTCTATAAGAAAATATCTTCCACTCAGGTGCAAACAGACACTTCACACTAAAATCACTATACATAACAAAGCTTACTAACAATGCTTCGGGCAATATAGGATCTTACAGAGCAAGAATTTGCATCATCTGTCTCATGCTTACATATAGAAGTATATAGAGTACATGCGCAAAGAATTTTGTACAAGCATAGGTATTGATCTCCAAACAGGTTTTGGCCCACATGTATATGCAAGTGTTTTCTTAGACATATGGCTGACCAATTTTTGTTCAAGTTTAAATAATGATTTATTTAGATGTCATCTTGGACCATAATCATTTGCAGCATTGGATACACAGTGGTACAACAGCAGTAGAGATGATTTCTCCATAAATGAGCACACAGTGTGAAAACAAATGATGCATGCAGTGGACTCCATGACAAAGGATACAATAGAATAGAACTTCAGAGTTTCGCACAAAATACAATACAGAAAATATAACTAAGTTGCATGGATATGGATATAGTATCTGAAATGGATATGAAAAGTCACAAATTTTCACAAGAGCTTTATGCTCCCAAATTGGGATATAGAGCTCTTGTTGGGGAAGGTTTGGTGGGATAACCGGTTTGTTGGTGGAGAATCATATGGAAGTTCAGGTGACCCTCCAAGAATAAAATCTTCATGTGGCTGGCATTAAACAACAAGGCTCCTATCTAGCAGGTTTTACAAAATTGAAAACAAAATGGCTTAGGATGGTGTAGTTTATGCCAACAAGCAGAGGAAACTATAGATCAGTTACTACTAACTTGCTCCTTTTCCAGAGAAGTCTGGAAAAAAGTTGGAAGCTTGACAAGGCTAAGGAATGCATGGGAAGGAGGAGGCACTAAAGAAGCCTTCAGGTCCTCATATACAAACAAGAACACAAAGAAGATGAGATCTCTGCCACTCAGTATAGCGTGGGGAATTTAGCTCGCTAGAACAGTGAACCTGAAACTTTTCGAAGGACATCAAACCCTACCCATTAAATGTGCAATTCAGTCTCTTAATATCCTAAATGCTTATCCTTAGGTTGAGGAAAAACAAAAAGGACCGAGCAATAAAAAAGAAGTCATCAATACGGATATTCCTTGGGCATACTTTCATGGTGCCTCTCAAGGGAATCCTCCAATACGAGGCTACGGAGGAATCTTGTACCTCTCCTCAAATCACATCATAGCTTTTAAAGCTGGCATTGGGAAGGAAACTAACAAATATTGTGAACTGATGGCTCTCAAATTAACCCTCCAATTGGCTCAAGAATATGGTGTTACACAACTTCAAATTTTGGGGGATTCTTTACCAGTTATCCAATGGATTCTAAAGGAAGCATCTCTCAAAAATTTTACGTTACAACAACCTTTTGATGATATACAACAACAGACGAAGGCATTCACACACATTTCTTTGTCTCATATATCCAAGGACAGGAACAAGGTAATGGATTGATAAGGATTCTAATCCCTACGATTTTCATATGTATTGTCATCTTCAATTATTATAATTAGAAGATTGTTATTGTGGATTCGTTTGCCGAATCCTTTTTGGTTTCCTTGTATTAGGGGCCAGTTGAGATCTTTACGAGCATAGTTGAGATCTTTTCTCAACCTATCCCTTGTATTGTGCTTAGATCCTAGTTTGTAGGATATGAAGAGCTTCTCTCCTTAGTATGTTGAGGTAGTTTTCCTCTTGTGAAGCTATTTAAGCTTCTCATTTGCTCAATAAAAATTAGTCTAAGTTTGTATAATTTCTTGTGTATGAACTCAGCTCGTTGAGTGGGATTTCTCACCTTGTTGGGAAATCCCACATCATAGTATACATGAAGGCATAGTGTGTTCTCATGCTGCATAGTTGTCTACAATAGGGCTTCCTATAGAAATCCCTGTGCACTCTTTCAACTTCAGAAATGACAAGAAATGTGGCCTCTTCACACGATTTCTACAATTTCCTCCTTTGGTAGATGTGCAAATATTATGTTCCAATCACTTGCACACTTAGATCATGGCCTTCATAATCAGAATACAACCATCAAGTCGAGTCTTACGAGTGTTTGATGTGGTGAGAAAACTCTACAATCTTCTCACCACAAGACATTTGCCCACAATCCAGGAATGGATGCAAGTTATCATTAAGGTTGATTAGTGTGATAATAATAATGCTTCAGAATCTGTTTAAAGAGGTCGAAGATGCAGATGAAGATTTCAAATATGTGGACAATTGTAGAGGAACAAAGTCATATACATTTATTATCTCTTGCTATTGTTTTGTAGCCCTGCATGGCAATATTTTACGATATAAAATCATTGCAGAGTTAACTTTGTAAGGTGTGTGGTAGCTGTCAGAAAATTATAGCTATATGTTCTATCTCCTCTAATTGTTTTTTTGGTGAAAGACTGTTGCACTATAAGTCCTCATTGGAAGGTGTATAATGAATGTAAGATTGACTTGTATACATCCTGTATCCAGACTATTTTCCTAGAGAACTGACGAGCACCGTGGTTGGGTACCTAGGTGTGTCGGTAGATGTAAATATGTCCATAGAATGGTCAGTGGTTCAGTCTTTAAAGTCAGGTTGATGTTAGGCCCTGGTGTACAACAGGTTCCCAGTCAATCTTTTTAGTACCAGTGTTCGACCCAAAGGTACGGTTGGTTCCTAACTGGTATATTGTTCCAGATCACAGTCATACAAGTCAAGGGAGGAGAATCAACATTTGATTGTGAGAACCCATGGTTTGTTTTTAATATTCGGAGATGTCCGTATTTGGTATCATCCACCAACATTTTGGGCTTCTTTGTAACACTACCTTGAGTGGTGGTTTTTCCCATTTCACTATGTATTCTCACAAGCATGCTATGGTATCCATGACTTTGGGAGTTTACATGCCTTCTTTTCATAGTTACTCAGGGACTCGATGTCTCCACGCCAGATTTTTGTTGAAGTATCAACTTCGACAGTTTCATCATTTGGATCATACTGCTTTGTATAGTGTTTTAGCCGCTTGTTTCAGTTGGTTTTTTAGTATTCTTCTGATCCTATGTGGATTTGGATTCCATTCTGTTGATCTACATCACAGAGACATAGTTTGGTTTCCGCAAATTCAATTGCAGGTCTTTGTCTCACTGATTTCATCAGACATCCACCAGGTCTTTGTCTCACCAATTTCCCTTAGATTGTTATTGTGGATCTGTTTGTCAAATCCTTTTGGTTTCCTAGTCTTAGGGGCTAGTTGAGATTTTTATGGGCATAGTTGAGATCTTTTCTCGGCCTATCCCTTGTATTGTGCTTAGATCCTAGTCTGTAGGATCAGGAGAGATTTTCTATCCTTAGTATGCTGACGTTGTTTTCCTCTTGTAAAGCTATTTAAGCTTCTCATTTGCTCAATAAAAATTAGACTGAGTTTGTATAATTTCTTGTGAATGAACTCGGCTTGTGAGAGGGATTTCCCACCTCGTTGGAAAATCCCACATCACAGATGGCCCTTTCAAAAGAAGCATTGGGGCTGGAGCGTGGTACCTAGACCATTTCTATCTCTTTCAAGATGGGCACCCAATTGATCTCCCTCATACGCCATGGATATAATTTCCTTTTTTCTGAGTGGACAGATTGCAGATTTACCTTTTGAAATATGTAATTTTGTATATTTTAGTCGTTTAAGTCATGGAACAGCCATATTTTTTTCAAGATGCAGCTCAAAAATTTGTGATAGTGGTCAGTTTTCAGATCTTGATATTGAAAGTTGTAATTAATGTCCTTTTAAGTGAAGGAACAGCTATCATTTTTTGATATAGCTCACTGATTTAAAGGGCAGGTATGCAGAGCTGTTGCTCCATCTGGCTACAGAGCCTTTAGTTTTGAATGCCTTGAGGCATATGAAAGTGTAATTTTGTTTTATATAAATAAAATTACAGATATTTTTCCTCGGTAGAAAAAAAATTATATATTGTATTTTTTTATATACCGTGTTTCCCCTGATGTATCCATTTTGGGGGGGTCACATTTCCACACATTCCCGTTTTGGAAACTTGTAGACATTTCCTCATTTCATGCAACTTAGGACAGAAGTTTTGTTCGTTCCTAATTAAACACATTCAGCAGAAGTTCTATTCATACCCGATTAAACTGTCATTTCTTTCTAGCAGACTGAATTGTATTGAGCAATCCTAACATACTGGAAGACGCTCTAGATGTTCACAAGCAAGAGGGTGAGTTGTCCACTGAAAGTAGAAGCCACTTGTGTAGAGAGGTTTTGGTTCCTGTATGCAGGGACAAGATGTTGTAAGTTTTGTTTTCTAAATTTGTCTTTCCAAAATTTCGATATAGAATTTTCTGCACAGAATTTTTATATGGTGTCTGTTGGGAAGCAGAGACAAACAATTTGGGAGATATCGGGTTTTATGGAGTTAGGTAATGCGGAGTGCAGGTGTCCAAGACTTTAAAAGATATACACAGAAATGTATATATGCACATATATAATAAAATGACCACAATGTAAAACATGATGATTACAATGTACAAGGCATAAGTTATTCATATTTGTAAGGGACTAGTGGTATGGGATATCAGAGTTCCGATCAATCCGGAACATTTTTATCGATCAAAGGAAACATGAAGCTTTAAAATGCAAAGCTCAAATAGTACTACTGTTCAGTACCTTTCTTTGTAAATATCTAGTGAAATCCTATTTAAACAGTGCTTAATTCCTATCATATCTAACAAAAATTTGGAATCTGACGATTTCAAGCCATTACAGCTCATATTCATCCAACTAAGATGTAAATGCAACTAACATTCTTGAACTAAAAAGAGAATCATATTAACAAAATTTTGAAATATAGGAAAATTTCATACTACAGCTCGTATTATTTATCACTAGATGCCAATGCTATATATAAAGAGAACTTTAAAACTCAATATGAGGCCCCTTCACTAACGGCACTCAATAAGACAAAGCAGAATTAAGTCCCTTTATTAATAGCAATCTAGAAAAAGATGTGTGGTTAGATGCAAAAATATGACAATGCAGAAAACAAATAATTTGTGGAAAAAGGAATATTTAAAACTAAAATGCAACCGATTTGACCTCACAAAATATTATGGCATAGCGCAAATTTTTCAGTTATAGTTTTGATAATGTACTATGCTCCAAAAAATTACATAAGTTGTAAACAAGGGCATAGCTAAAATATGCTTCCCCTCCCTTCACCCCACCATCAAATAGAAATTTCAAACTTCACCTGCCATGTGAAATTGAGCTCTCTTCACATATGGACTAACCTTGGGGCTAACATACCTATGAACACATAGAAAATCGACCCTAACTATCAGATTGGAAAGGAAGAAGGGAAAACTTACCACATGGAATAAATTTAAAAGCAAATTTCCCATTTGCGTCAGATATTGCATAACAAAGCGCTTGCTTTGGCCAAGGAGCTGCTCCAGAACCCTGAGGACAATTCACTTCATGGACATCATCTGAATAAAGGTATACATGAACACCTAAAACAGGGTTACCCTGCAATAAAAAAATAAACCCTTAGCAAAATACCCTCCAATGTCAATTTATAGCTCCAAAGGATAGATTTAATGTCATAAAATTTAGAGATCCACAATTAATAGAGGAAGAATCAGTCACCACTTGGTGTTAGAAAAAACAGCCAATTGGCAAAAGGTATAGCATGTATACTCAGTAAACTCTGTAAAACCACATAGCAACAAAAAAAAAGTACTTTGTATAAATTTAAGTTTAATTCAAATTTAAATAATATTAATGTCCACGAATGACCATAAAAGGTTAATGTGACTACAAAGAATCGCAATTAGTATCAAAGACAAGGGAGTTCACGAAAGAACTCCATAAAACAGATCCACTAGAATACCTGAATAGGCAATGATAACATTCATGAATCACATAGTAGACTACATTCATAAAGGCAAAATGTTCTTCTCTTTCTCTTTCCCACTGATAAAGATGGCAAATCATCTTTTCTCTGAGGATGTGATGATCTGTCTCGATCCAAGACTGATGAAGAGCAAACAACGGGCTGACCCAGGTAAAATTTTAGTCCAAAAAAAAAATTGAAGTTTGTGTTAATGTCCACTGAGGACCTGTTAGCACAAATTTCTACCCTCCAATCTGAGCTGATAAACCTATTATGACAGCGGTAAAAACTTGGCTAATTCAAGGAGAAATAGCCCCAGATGTCACGGGCTAAGCCCATCTCCGTTCGGGCTAGTACTCACTAACCTCTGGGGGGTGTCCCTAGGCAAAATAAAGCGCCTTGCTGGCTGATCTAAGGTCTGATTTCTGCGTTCAAAACGAAAAATCAGCGAGCTGTTTTGTCTTGGACAGCGTGTGAAAGCGGTCCAAAACAGTGAGAAAATCAATCTTATAAGCTTGGAGGGAACCTGCAGGGTTAGCACAATGAAGATAAACTGGAAAGAAGATGAAAACTATTCAAATGATCAAAATTAACCATAATAAACAGTTCAGAAAATGACATATCAGATTACAAATTTACCAAAATATTGCCAAGAAAAGAGGTTTGAATGACAAACACACACTTCTTTATTGATAAAGCTTCCAAGAGAGCTGATTGCACCACACTTGACGAGCCTACAACCGATACAATGACTACTTTGCTCAAAGAGGAGCCACTAGACTAGACAAAGAGAGAAGAGAATGAGAGAGACACTATGTTGTTACTGCAAAAACCGACGAAATAAGCCAAGGCAAGCCTCCAATATATAGCTAGAGAGGGCGCACATCCAAAGGAAGAAAGAGGGACGCATGAAGGGGGTAAAAATAGAGTCTAAGTTTAGAGTGGGCACATGAGTGCATGGGGGAGATAAATTTAGGAAACTCATGCGACCTCTCCTTCCATCATAAATTAATTATCATATGCTCCAATTTTAGGAATATGTGCCCTAGCCTAGGTGGATGCCACATCACTGCCACATATCGACCATGGAGGTTGCCACTTGGCACTGCATGGACAATGACTAGACCTGCTAAATATAGACGCAGATAAAAATAGAACCTCTAAAAATAGGGTTCTCTACAAATAGATTCTCGGTTCTATTATTAGAAAAATTGTCCACATACATACTACCAAAAATAGAATGTCCTCCGAATATCCTTGACTTTATACTCATTAATCTCGTCTTTCCGCAAGAGATCCGAATATGCCATCAGAACTGTCATGCAGGCCCTGATGCTCAACCTGCTAAAAATAGCAATTTGGGTGACATCATCCGGAAAAAGGTCCAAAGGTTTCTGGATGCCTCAAGGATCAATACTGCACTCTCGAAATCTAAATCTGGGGCCTAAATCACAACCTGCCAAAAATAGCAAGTTCCTGCATGTCACCCAGAAAAAATGTCATTGGGCCTAAAATCTTGCAAGGACTCTTACTATATGCTTTGAACTACCCCAAACTGTCAAGAGACCCACTCAAACCATGCCTCCTAAAAAGTAGCAACACATGTATACATCTTTCTCTCACAAATGCATGGAAACCAAGTAGACTGTAACTCTTGAACTAAGTAACCCTGTACTGATCATGTACCTGCCTCATGTGTGAACCATCCTCCTGCTCAACATAAGTGCTAAAACCCTGGAAAAATCTTAGTATGCCAACCAAATTGTTGCATGTTGGCTCTTAACCCTCAAGACTTTCAAGGGTGAAATTCTAGGGGTTAACAAGACCAAAACAAGTCAAAGGAACTAGTGAATACAACCAAAAATAATGGCCAAGGAAAAGAGCACAAGGGGTGCAAAGAGCATCCCAAAAATGAAAAAAATTGTACAAGAGTAGCATGAAATGGCATAAACATACTATGATGTACCTTGTGGTAATCACAGAATGCCATGCGCATTCATTGTTCATAAGTGAAGGGAGAAGGCCATATAATCCAAGAGACTTTATATATATATG
>JZKD02S1794622.1:1138623-1160068 GCA_000966675.3 Picea glauca | reverse complement strand
AGAATATATTAAAGAGGCCCCAGAATATATTAAAAGTGGTTATAACCACCCAGAAGAAGAAGTCGGCCCTGCCAGTGAAGAGACACTTCCACACGTGCCAGAATTGTATAAATAAGAGAGGCCAGCGCCTTATTTAAACACACACTCAGCTCACTCATCTACTGCGCAAGTTTTGAAGGAAGCTGCAGTTGCCGGTTGCCGGAAGAAGGAAGAGAGAGAGGCGTGTTGCTCAGTGTTGGATATTCTCTGTTGTCTGGTTCATTATCTTGGCATTGTATTGGCTATCTATATTAAGGAAGTTTTGYTGGGTTTTCTTYCCCTTGAGGGTTTCCCAGGATAAATGCTTGTGTACTCTTGTGATTGTGTTTCTCTCAGTGATCCTGTCTTTGCTATTGTTATCTAGTAAATTGAAAGTAACCTAATAATAGCAGAAACTTTAACATTTTTTACTCTCTTCTAAGAGATTTTCTGGACAGCATCTAAGAGTCATTCTGGGCAGCATCTGAGACACTTCTGTAGCTGCTATAATCTCTGTTCTGGACAAGCAATTAAAGACTGTTCTGGACAGCAACTCAAGGGCAGATTTGAGTGAGCATGAAGGGCACTTTTGGGACAGCAAGAGCTACAGGTCAGAGGGCAAATTTGGGTAGAGGCTCAGAGAAAATTGAAAGACATAGAAACAGCAGTAAGAGCTATTGCTATTGTCTTATCTTTCTCAAGAAGAAGAATTCATTGTACTTGTTTGACTGAATCAATATATCACAAGAAGTTTGTTGGGTTTTCTTCCCCTTGAGGGTTTCCCAGGATAAATACTTGTGTCTCTGTGATTGATTGTTTTTACACTTCAGTTTATCTGCTTAAGTTAGAAAAGAATACTACTGTTACATTCTATATCTGTTTATGCTTGAAAAATTAACAACATGTGTGCCGATCTGTACAGCAGCGAGGCAACCCTCCTCCAGCAGAGATCTGTACAATAGTACAGCACCTCAGTACAGCCCTCCTTCAGCAATTCCATACAGCAGTAATGAGGGTGCAAGAGCAATTATAGAGAGAGAGATAGAAGGTGCATACATGCCAAAAGCATGCATGCACCATCTTCGGTTTAGTTCCAGTTTAGATGCCTTTTATAGGTAGCAGCTCAGTTCTATTTCTGGTTTTGCTTTAGTTAGTATTTGCATGCACAATTAGAGGACGTAGCTTCCTCGTTAAACAATGATCTGTAAGCGAGGGATTTATAGCCCACTCAACTCACCAACACAGATCCTCTGCGGAAATTAAAATTCAATTGTCTACAATTAAAAAATCAATTGTCAATGCAATCAGTATTTCACTGAGATCTCTGTCTTTAGATCTGTTTCACTGTTCTGTTCACTAAGCACGGATGGGAATCCCTGTTTCGCTGGTATTGCCAAAACCAACACTCCACCCAGGAGACAAATCAAACTTGCACGTAGGATTGCAAATGAAGAGAGCTGTGATAAATGTACAATGCATTCGGTGTTCAAATATACACCATACAGCACTCCTAAATCTATTTGCAATCTGAGTTTATATACACTGTTTTATCCAAAGGTGCAGAACTCAGCTCTTATTCAAACACATGTTCTGCACAATGAAATAATCAGCGATATCCAGGGCAGCAAATGTATCAATAATCCATCCAATCAAATCGATATGCAGGCAACCCTCTGCCCATTCACAGAATTAAGAACAGAGGCTAGGTAATACACATGGGTTTATAATTGGCTACCCATACAAGCTCGCTGTAGGTGGATACTCACACACAGTGTTCTAATTAAGAGAAATGCTGACCTCCAATCAAGAATCAAATGAGATTGTCCATTCCAGCTACAGTTCAATGGTTCCAGCGACTCCAATCAACACACTGAGCAAGTGTGAGCTTGCCTCCTTTGCAGCCATGGATCAGAGCTGTCTCTTGGCTGTTATGGAGTCTTAAAGAACCCTGCCAAGTCATCTCTGTATATCAATCTCCAACAGATCTCCAAAAGGGGTGCTTCCACTGCAGGATGGGCAATAATTGCTGAATAGGGACTGCCTTTGGCATAAACCTACTGTCCACTTCAATGGTGGAGATGACATCTTCTGATGCTATAGGTTCTTGGACATTGTCTGCTCCTTTTTCCTTCCCCTTACCTTTCACTCTCCAAATTTTTCTTTTGTCGATACAGTATCTGGGACAAAGTTCTAGATGAAGCCTCTAACACTTGGCTTCCCAATGTCCACTCAACTTGAAATGTCAGCAAAAATTCTTGCTACTACAAGAGCTGCTTGGCATTCTCTTTTTGATAGAGTGCCGACAATCATTAACCTTGTGACCTTTCTTCTTGCAGCAGAAACAAACCAGAGGTGTCTTGGCATACCTCTTCGGCTTGTGTTTGTACTTGTCAGCTTGTTTGCTTGGTTCCCTAAGTGTTGGTGCAGTTTTGGATGGCAGAAACATCTCTTGGCTGCCCTCCTTCAAGCTTCTACAAGTAGGTTAGAACAGTTTGCTGCCCACTCCATTTTCAGCAGCCTTTTCTTCAATCAAAATGGCTTTTTCTTTGGTCCCTCTTGCTCAACCTAAAGATGGGTTTTTACTTGGAAGTTGGAGCATTTCATGGCATTGCAGGATGGCTCATCACCTACCCCCCATACACACCAAGACATTGGATGCACACTATCACGACTCCCCTAGAGCAGTTTTGAGTGGGATCCCATAGACTCTGGATAGAAACTGATCACCACATACCACACCCCAACAAGACTTGTCAACTTTGCAACCTACAGGGGCCAGAGACAAAGATAGTGCCCTTTCTACTATAATATTTGAGGTCCATTACCACTACATTTATCGCGATTTGAGAGACTCCCTCTCCACTTTATTTCGATACCTCAGCCAAAGGTGCCTTGCTCTCTTCATGAGAGAAGTGCTCATGTATGGATCTCAATCTTTACAGGCCTCACCTTGGCCTGAGGCTTCCAGGAGGACCACTTCTTACTTCCAGGTTTCCCATCAAGCTGCAAGCAAAGGTCCAAGATATTTCAGACCCTAGAATGGTGAGGCCTCCGGTCTCCTCTCAAGTTTCTTCACAACCTCCCCCTCCAGGTGGCCAACCTACATCTTTGAGACCTAGGAGGAGTTGTCGTTCTAAATCACAGATCACATATCACTAGACCGACAAACGAACCCAATGCCAGAGTACACGCAACCACCAAACTACCCCTTAATTTCAGCCATGTGGCCACGCTTCTATTAGGAGTTTCTTTCCCTCAACCTTGGATGGTAGGAGAGTGGGGTTTCCTCATTCAGTCATCCCCCCAGTATCATACAATCAGGCCCCCTTAGTGCTGGTCACTCCCACAGGGATATCATCTGCTGGAGTATCGACCCTCTCACAATAATTGACAACTACAACAATGAGCTAGTATCTTGGTCCACGCCCTCACCCTCAATGATCGGACTTGCAGGCTCTGACATTTATTTCCCTCTCCTGCGTCATACAGAGATCCTCAATCTCGATTTCCCTTTTAGTATCACAACATCCATACTCTCTACTCTTTTATTTATTTCTCATGGACAGTTAGTTCTTAGTACTTACTACTTAGTTCCAAGCTAGATACTTAGCTCTACTTTAACATTCAACTTTTGCACTCCCACATTGTATTTACACTGGATTGTACCTGTTAGTCCCTTTAACGACTTTTGTTGTCACTCCTTAGACATTAATAAAATTATCTTATCTTATCTTATTATCTCTCTGCCCTAGAGGCATTTCTTTTAACAGCAATGTTTGTATGATGTTATGGCAATAAGTAAGCCACTCTTCTCAGTAGAGTAGCAATCTTCTCTTTGATGAGAGGTAACTTCTCATCATCTGTTTGGACAGTGTTATAGAAGTTTTCTTTTTTTTCAGTCTTCTGTGTTCAGTGTTGGAGATTCTTCTCTTTCACATAGCAGTATTTCAATAGCATGCACAGCTGAGTTCTTTTCCCTTTTTCTTGTCCAGGAAATCTCAAGCCTTCTTGGATAATGTCTTCTTCCTTATATTTGTGGTGCTTCAGCATTTTTTTTTCAGCAACTAGTTCTAGTTCTCGCTTTCTTTTCCCCGGTCTTGTATTTTTTTATTTTTCTAATAAAGTAGCCGATGCTGGTGAACCTGCCTTTTCCCAAGAATTTCAGAGTCACAACCTTTTGTTCTGATACCACCTTGATACAACATTGCATTCTGAAACAGTCCATATTGGGCATTATCAAAAGCATTTGATAACTAATAAGTTTGATGCTCTATGAAATCAAATGGACTGCTATATATATATATATATTCAAAGAATTTGGGTCTTGTAAGAAAAGATGTGCCCAATAATTTATAACAGTATTTTATTGTTCAAATATAATATATTATATTGTTATGAATCTTTTAATAAACTAATGATGTTGGGACACAACGCACTGTTAAAAGCTCAACTGCTCAACCTGCAACTATAAAATGGAGATTATGGACAGTTTGTTCTGCAGTTTTCATTTAAGGTGTTGAATACTCGTACTGTGATTCATCGTTCCACATTTCTGTAAGAAAGCACTTCAAAATTCAAACACATCACTATAAATCCTAGAAGAAACTTATTTCTAATTATATTGCAGAATGAATTACATCAACAAACCTGTAATCCAGATTACTCAACAAAAAAAGCATGTCCGTCATCAAACTATTTACCTTGTCATATACAGGAATGAAATAATATCCATTTGGAGCACACTGTGTACTGTCCTTGACCAAACCATCAATGGTATGAAGCTCAACCTGCAACAACATTTCTAGCATCAATGCTCCTTTAAACTGTATGTTTCAATGCATCACAAGCAAAATGTTGAAACCATAACCTAGATACATACAACTGCCAAGTTATTTTTGTCAGCAATGTTTTAAGCAGTAACTAGAATGCTGAATATTCTTTTGCCCTATATTGCTGAGACGTTTCCAAAACAATAAAACTTAGCCATATAGAGTGCTCCTGTATATATAAATTCAATCCTGGTTGCAATGACCAATTTCTACAATCACAGTGTCATCTATGGGCAGTAAAACATTACATTGAACCACAAGCTCTTACAAGAGATATCACATTGAAGTCAATGAGAAAATAGTTGGAATAAAAATTCATGAGCAGATGAAGTCAAGTCTCCTTGGGAAGCATCAAAAAACGGACATAAGGACAGACAAAGCAGGCTTAATCTAACAGTAAAGGAATGGACACCTAAATAACTTATCTCATTACTCACATAAATTTTGCAAATCATATCAGCCTTCAAAAATTACTAGTCTCCTGAACCGCACATTGTACACCTAAAAACAAAGCGAATTTACCAAGTTGCAACAGATAACCTGGGCCTCTGTCACAATGAGTAGGGAGATAAATAACTATTATTATGAAAGAATAAGCAACAGCAAAAAAATTTATTTGAGTTCGATTATTATAATGGTTATATGTTCATTATAGTTGAGTTGTACTTTAAAGTTTAGGCTCATAAAGTCACATATGTTAATAAAGTCACATGTCATATTTAGCTTAGCTTAAACATTTAATTAGTTTCTGATTATAGGAATACAAACAGGCATTCACTCAATGTATCCACAATGCACATGCAGATGTATTTTGAAATATAAAGTGATCAATTTAAATAGTTCTCTTTCATCGTCAGTATACTTGTTTTCTGCAACTGTTGTGTGCATTTACTAACATGGTATGAAAACCACGGTAGATATTGGCCTCTGGAAGACAGTGAAGGTTGGACAAGCAAGACCAGACTGTGGTAGCATACGAACAAGGAATCATGGTCAAGGGATTAATTGGCACACGAAGCGCAGAAGAGAATTTCCATCATCTATAGGCAGTAAGTGTGTTATGGTTGTGAGAGAGAGAGCAGCCACAAGCCCAAAACAAATCCTGAAATCTGTAGTCAGGTATGGCACTGTAAGAGTGAGAATTTGGAGCTGTAACTATCAGAATTTGGGTGCATGAAGCACACAGCCCAAGGTACAGAAATATAAGTGCAAGGAACAACCACTATAACAGTGAAACAGAACTGTAGCAGACCAAATTTTTGCACAGGAAACACGCAGCACAAGGTACATCACTGTAACAGGTCAAAATTTTGCACCAAAGTTACCAGACTCAGAATCGGGAAAAACTCAGCGAGGTAGAAAAACTAAGAGTTTTACTCAGATCAGGAAAAAATCAGGAAAATCTCGGCAAGTAAAAATATATAAAGATATACACATTTTTTTGACAAAAAAATTATTCATTGACATTCAAGAAAATCACCAAGCAGAAGAGAAACTTGCCCAGCAGAGGTAAAAATGACCAAAAAGGACCAAATTCAGGCTAATAGAGGGCTTTTGTAGGCCCTGTGAGACGAGTCTCACTTGGTCAAACCAAGTCAGACTCTTACTCACATATCAAACTTGGTCAACAGGCGAGTTTGACTTGGCCAAGTTGGAAAAACTCATCTAGCTGGCAATCTAAGTAACAAGACATGGCCTCCAAGGGTGCCATGTCGATATCCTGCATGTCGGATACATGTCTGAGACATGTTTGGCATGTGTCCTAAAACAAGACACGTGCCCTAGACGTGCTCCAACGTGTCCGACACGTGCCATGGAAAAAGAGACCTGCGGGGCCTCTAAAAGCGACTTTCTCATTGTCATTTGTCATTTTCAACTGCAGGGAAGGAGCTCTCATGGTATGTTAGTGTGCAGGTAAAGGGTTAAATCGAGATTTGAAGGGATTCCAAGTGCTTTGAAAGTGGATTAGCAAACTAGATTTCTTCTTTTTTCCAACAGCAGCATTTTTTTTAACTCATTCCACAGAAATTATGGCTCAATCAGCAAGGGCAGCTAGTAAAGGTCAAAGGAAAAGGAGGAATGCCATTGTTGGTGTTGTCCCCCCTCCTTCCAATTCATCTCTCTTTGCTAGTGTTCAATCTGCTGCAAGTGGAGCTACAATTGCACCTTCCAATGTTGAAAAAATCTCTGCTGTAGCAAGATAGCATGCTCAAGAAAAGAAATATCCACTGTGGAAGTATATATCAAGACAGCAAGAGCCCGAGGCAGAGTTTGTTGGGGGAGGGAATGTTCTTTGGACATGTAATTTCTGCAACATTAAATACAAGAGCACCTGCTACCAAGTTGAGGGCCATTTGATGGCCCTTGATTGTGGAGTTGGAGTATATAAAGCGATGAGTGCTACCAAATGAAAAGAAATGGAGAGAGAGGATAATATTGGCTTGGGGAGGGTGGAAACAGCAAGTAGGAAAAACAAAAATGAGGATCCTCTTCCATTCTTGAGGAAACTATCTATCGGATTTGGGAGTGGGACTGCAATTCAACTAGCAAGGAGGCCAGCTCCAAGTGGTGGTCCAATTGGCAAGATCTTTCAACAAGAGAGGCAAGAGGAGTTTGATCTTACCATTGGATTATTTTTCTATCTCAACTTCATTTCATTTAATGTTGCATGGTCTTCTTTGTTTATTGAGATGTGTTGAAGTCTAGTTAAACTGGCTCCAACCGGGTATGTGCATCCCAATTCAGAGAAGCTTAGAACCACATTGTTGGTTAAGGCAAAGAAGGAGGTGGATAAAATCCTAGAGCTTATTAAATCATCATGGCCCTCATTCAGTCTTAATATTGTTTCTAATGGATGGACGGATGCAGAACACCATCCACTCATCAATTTCACCATGTCTTCCCTGAATAGACCAGTCTCCTTGAAAGCAGTGGATGCTCTATATGGGTGAGTTATTTATTAATGTTATTGAAGATGTAGGTGTTGATTCTTGTGTGCAAATTATTACAGGTAATGCACCTGTTTGCAAGGCTGCTGGCATGATTGTGGAAGCTAAATATCCACAGATACTTTGGACACCTTGCATTGTTCGTTCTTTGAATCTAGCACTTAAATCTATTGCTTCAGATGTGACATGGATGGAAATGCACACCATATCTGCAGTTTTGTACAAAACCATATCAATGCTCCCACAATCTATAAAGAGTACATGCATCTATCATTGTTGAAGATTGCAGATGTTTTGTTTGCCTCCTCATTCATCATGCTTAAGAGGTTGAGGGAGGTCAGGAGCACTCTTGGGGACGTGGTTATTTCAGAGTTTTGGTCTTTTTGGAGAAAGACGGATCAAACTTCTTCAAAAAAGGTCAAGGATATAGTGTTAGATGTTGGTTAGTGAGATAGGGTATATCTTACCATTAAGATCATGGACCCTATCATTTCTTTGTTGTGGTTTGCTAACACGGATCAACCCATCTTAGAGATGTTTATGAGAGGTGTGATTCCATGATTGAGTTCATGAGCACGGTTATTTTACAGAATGAGTGCCCTGAGTACAAAACATCAGCAAAGCCCTTATTCACCACCATACAGGATACTCTTATCACTAGGTGGGATAAGAATTGCACAACTTTGCATTTTCTGGCTCACTCATAGAATCCCAAATACTACAGTAATGATTGGCTCAATGGTGGGCCTTCATGAAGATTCCCTCCTCACATGGGTGGAAAGATTTCACAAGGAAGGAACGAAGCATTTAGAAGGATATATCAAGATAGAGCATCCCTTGATGAGGTGGAGGAGGGCTTCGTAAAGTTTTCCACTAGCACTGGGAGGTTTGGAGGCTATGATGTGCTCAGAGAGAAGGAGGTTAAGAAGCCCTATGTTTGGTGGGCAACTCATGGGGCAGCATGCCCTATTCTACAACATTTAGCCATGAGGCTCATCTCTCAAGTTACTTCAACCTCTTGTTGCGAGAGGAATTGGAGCACATATGGGAATTTGTATAGTTTGAAGAAGAGCAAGCTTGAGCAGTCTAGGGCAGAGACAATGGTGTATGTGCATTCCAGCATTTGTCTTATTTACAGGCATAGGGAGGAGTGGTTGAAGGGAAAGACAAAAATGTGGGATGTGTTTCCTAATGATATGGGTTTGGACAACAGTGTTGAGTTGGCATTAGCCAACTTGGATCTTAATGAACTAGTGCTAGAGCCAGTCACTTTTGATGATGGTGATAATCTTGAGGGATCATTCTCCACACCAACAGATGTAAAGCTTGGATTTGATATAGAGAAGGAGGATGGAGGAGAGAGTAGTGGCAGTGATAGTGATTTTGATGATTCTGACATGGAGGGAGACTACTGACAGTCATGAGCTATGAGATTCTTCCATCTACAGTTCTAATATCTACCCTGGTTTGTATTTGCCATTGGCATTCCCACCTATAGTATATTGTGTATCATCATTTATGTATCATTGTAGGATCTAGTTGTATCAATATTTTGTAAACTTTTCAGTTTCTAAAAAACTTGGATCTTTACGTCTATTTTATTTTTGTATTTGTAATTTGTAATTTTTTTAATATATATACATACGTTGTAATTTTTTTAATGTATGTATATATATTAAAAAAAATTACAAATTACAAATACAAAAATAAAATAGGTGTAAACATATATATATATATATAATGTATGTATATATATTAAAAAAAATTACAAATTACAAATACAAAAATAAAACAGATGTAAAGATCCAAGTTTTTTAGAAACTGAAACGTGTCTCTATGTCCTATTTCCGGGGTCGACGTGTCCCGTGTCAGACACTCATATTTCCGTGTCCTCATGTCATGTGATTTAGCTGGCAATCCATTGGAGAATCGTCAGTTGAAGTCACAATACCGGTAAACCGTAACACTAATTTGCACAAAAACCCACAGAACAGGCAGACAGGAGAACAGAAAACAAGGTACAGATGGGCACAGAAAATGAGGTATATTCCATATGGAACCATATAAGACTGTACAGACAATGCCAAGATGGAGCGAAACTAGCATGTGGGACAGTGATACAACCCTGAAACAAGCTGGAAACAAAATTTTGTGCATATAAATCAAGGAAATTGTGCATAAAAATCAAGGTATTTTTTGGACCAAAAAGAAAGCACTTCTTACACAAATTTTGGCACAGACAGGGAAATTGAGGCAGGAACTTATCTCAAGGTGGAAAATAAATTTGGAGGGATAAGTGTGACAGCGTGCACAGAATTGGCTCCCAGGAGTAGAGAAATCCAAAGCTGGAAGCTACAGGGATGTATCCACGAGCAGCATGAAGGAGAGCAATTTCCAAGTAGCAAAGGAATCTAAAAGCAGCGTTGGGTAGAGCAAGAGGTGTGTGGCAATGGTATATCACAGCGGAAAGAAGCTGGCAGTTGGAGAAGAGAAGAGATAAGGCATTTAATTCTGATTTTGTCTTTTGGTATACCTTTTTAATTCATATTGACAGCAATGTTATCAGAACTGGAAACCGGACCAGTCGACCCCCAAAAATGCGAAACCAGACCAGACCGGAAAAAAAAACAGTCGACCAAAAACTACATAATATATTCAAATTTTGAAAAAAAACATATAATTTTGAAAAAAAACATATATATTCATGTGCATCAATATGAATCCAAACCATTTATACACAAATATACAAAGATTCTCATTTATATAGCAAGTAAAAGTGCATATAACCAAAATATCACCGAGTATCCTAGCCTTAGTGTCATTTTGTTTGAGTGAGCTTGTTACCCACCAAGTTGCACTAGGATGGACTTGCAGTTGAGCCACCAAAGATTGAGCAAGGAGTTGCCCAAAATTCAGAGTTCACAAGTCCAACCGGCCAGTATGGCCCCTTTTCTTTTCTTCTTCTTCTATACCGCATTTCCATACCCCGTATGGGAAGTCGTAATAAGATGAATTTAGCATGATGAACTTGTAACAGGCTTGGCCTCCTAAGACTTAATCATGAGTGCATAACTCTAGAGTGTTTTTTTCACTCATTAATTATTTCTTGCTTGAATTAATTTTTAAGCGAGTTATAATTTTTGAGGTTTTTTATTCATTTCCTTCAAAGTTGGAGTGTGAACTGATGGTTAGGCCTTAGCTTGGTCATCTAAGTCTAGTGTCTCATGTATATTACCATGCTAAGCATACTCCTAGAGTCTCGTGGAAATGCACTAAGTCCCCCTTAGGTTTTTTAATGTTTTATGCAAATAAAAAACTTCCCGCAAAATCAGGATATTTTAATAGTAATTGATGAATAAGTTAAAAAAGTAGTACTAGGAGGCATTATATGCCTTGTGGGTATTCGTTTTCACACTCAAAATACCCACTTTACCTACGTACCACCTTGTCGAGGGTAAATATTGAGTTTTACTCAATAAAAATGATTTTCTCTCGAAAGAGGTAACTAAAAGTCAAAATAAAGACAAAAAACAGCAAAGCTATTTTTGTGGAAACATGTTTGAGACATGTTTTTAGTTAACTCTTCCTCCTCTCACTGTTCACTGGCTCTTAGAAGCACTTAAGACGAGTTGTGGGACGAGTTAAGAAGGAGATGTGGCAAGTGGGTAAAAATCCCAAGAAGGGATGTGCACCTCTTGAGCTAGATGGTGCATTTAGAGTGAGGGTGAAGATCTCAAGGGAGGTCGCCACCTTCCCTTGGCTATGTGGCACCTCCTCTCCCACTCTCACATTCACTTGTGGCAAGTTAACTCACCTTGTGTGAGATATGGCTTGAATCCATGAGTCCATTTGTCCATTTCACTTTCAGACTGGCGCCCCCGCCCCCCCTCTTTGGGAATGTCACCCGGTTTGCTATATAACCAAGTCGACCTCTCCTCTCAAACTAATTGGAGCTTGGGGAAAGGACCTAATGCTATTTTGTATACTCTCTAAAGAATGAATAAGAAGACTTTGGAGGTCAAATGGTGTATGGTGCTACATGTGTGGATGTTTGATGTTCATTGGTTAATTATTTTAGGTAATCGTAGATTAGTTTCCTTTGCGTTCTTTCTTGTTTAATTGGCCCTTGAGTAATGTATCTCTTTAACTTGTTTGTTGTTTAGATTTCATTATTCTCCATGCATGCGGCTAAAGATTTGTATGTTAACTTTGTTTAGTTGCATACTATCTAGATTTCATGTGTAGGGATTTCCATATTTAACAAGTTTGTTGGCAAGTGTGGCTAAGTCTTTCAAGTTCTCAAGCTTGAAGAGGTGGAGCATTTGAGTGCAATCCTCCACAAACTTCTAGCCTTTGCAGGAACAGATTCCCTCTACCTTCCACCAAGAGACCCCATAGCCCAAGGATTTAATTCTTGAGCAAGACTTTCTCTCTCTTTCTCAAAACCTTCTCAATCAATTGTTTTTTGGTTACATATACATGCGAAGCTTGATTTTCATTTTTTAAAGTTATATCTAAAGAATCATCTCTTTGCATATCAAAAGCAAGTAGAATAGATCTCTATTTATAAAAGTTCCATTTCTTTGAATAGATCTAGCTTGCAATCTATTATTTAGCTAGTTTTACAAGTAAAATCTTAAGGCTAAAGATAGTTTCCTTTTAAAGAGTTTAAAATCTAAATTCGGGCAAACTTTTTGATATTGCTTTTTGTTTTAGAACAGCAAGTAATATCATTAAGAAAAGCCTTCTTTTCTTGCTTAGTTAAGCTTAGTTTAGCTAGTTTAGTGTAGAAATCACTTAGACATTTTTCCATAATTTTTGTACATGGACTAACACTTTTTGCAGGGTTTTCCAATAGCATTTTGGGCATCGTTTGCCCCAATAAGCTTGCTGTTTTTTGCAGGTTTGCGAACAGCCAAGGGGAGACTCTGGCCTTTTTTTAATATTTGGAGCATCTGGCAACCCCGGGAGCATCTCATTCTTCAATAAAGACTCTAGAAAACTTGTAAGCTTAGTGGTCTCGTCCATATAAGGGACCACAAGCATCCCAAAAAGATCATTGTAAATCTCATCAATAAAATAAGTGGGCCACCTAGTCCCCACTCTTCAATTCCCCTAGGGGGAACAATGTCTTTGTGTGATTGCTCATTTTGGTTCTTTTTGCTTATGCTTACAACTCTCACCTAAAGGGAAAGCTAAAATTAACCATAAAATTTATCATAAGCACCGCAAAACATTAGAGTAGGTTTCTTTTTGTTAGATTAGTGGAGTTAGATTTCAATTTCATAGAGTAGATTTCAATTTCAGCATTTATTTTCAGTTATTTCAATTTGGAAAATAAACAAATCCCCTCAGCTCCCCTTAGTATTGCTCTGTCCCCTCCACTACAAGCTTCGGCTTGATCTTTGGTGTGGCGTACATCAAAACAGGGGTTGGTCAGTGCAGAGTAGTCTTAATAGGGAAATCTTTAAGTTGTTATTGCTTAATTGGAAACACAAGGGAGTTTGTTTGTGAAGTCGGACGGGAACTTTGAAATCTAGGTTCTCCCCGTGTTGGACATCCGGCATTCTCCTGAATTTGTGTGTGAAGTCAGAGGGATACTCTCTCTGTAGGACCTCCGGCAAGTTCAGCATCCAATTTGAGGGATAGCCTCTTAAAGGCCAAATCTAGATTACATTTACTTTTCTTGCAACAAATTGCACACATACCACAGTGACTTGCATCACAACAATCACTCCATCTAATCAACTCTAAATAAAATTCTACAAGAACACTTACATTGCAATCTTCATTTCAGCAGCATTTACATATATCTTGCAATAATTGGCACTGATCTCACTACATTTACTCTTAAAGCCTTTACTTCAAGCATTTACAAAGTCAAGCATTTCCTTTTATCTTGAAGTACTTTATTGCTTATTTTTATTTACTTGCAAGGAACAATATCTATTTTCATTATCTTTCAAATGCAAGTATCTTTTATGTTTTGAATATCTCTTTCATAAGCAATCATAGTGAATGAATGATATATGTTGCTAGTGTAGGTTGATATATTGTTATATTGTTCTTGTCTTTAAAGAACTAGAATACTACTTGTGCTTAGATTTAGTGTGAGCCTTAAATTAGTTTTTATTAGGTACTACCCCCCTTGGCTTTGCTAGGAGTTGGCCTAGACGAAGGAGTCGAGGATCAGGTGACAACCCCTAGACTCGAGACTTGCCCCCAAGGACACACCTAGTGGATTGAAGATTTCTTCCACGTCACTCGAGGTGTGTATAAAGGCGGCAACAGAGTTGATTGGATCAATTATTCCAGCTGCCATCAAGTCTTCATTATTTGCCTGTAGCAACATTGTAACCATATTTGGGATCAATACTTGAAAGAAACTTTTTTCACCACAACACTTCCATTCACTCCAACATTCTTCACAATTAATTTCAATGGGTAACTCAAAACCGTTTGACAATGCCTGGACCAATCCTCTGCTCATCATTTTCAAGTGTATCTCTGAAACATGAATGCTTCACAACATTCTCGAAAAGTCCTTTACTCAAGATCATCTTATTTCTCAAGGTAGAATTGTCTTCAACCCACACTTGGTCATATGCACTTATAGCAACACAGAGGATTATAGCTCGCGCATCCTCAGACATTCCAAGCTACTTACATCCTTCATTCAATCCTTTGGCATTTACTCTGATAAGTTGGTATTTCACAAGTGGTATTGGACGATCAAAATTTTCATTATAGGGCTCTAACATTGAACTATGATCATCAAGTGAAAATTCTATAAATGCCAACTCATTACTTTGAGTCACTCCTTCAGCATATAAAATGTCAGACTCTGGTGGATCGTATTATTTGATATCTCAACAACCCTTTCCAAGAAGTAACTAGCAACATCAGGGAGGACATGCAGCTTGTTTCTTCTTGCAAATGTAGCCTGAATTGCAGGGTCACTCCACATTTCATTAACTATCGGGGCATCCTCACGTGTTGCAGCTGGAAAACGAAAGCATCTAAATCCCCCATTGCCAAAATTTCCAGAGGCCCTAAAAAAATTGAAAATTGCGCCTTTAAGTGCGTCATACGAATGTTGTACAGAACCGGCCGATTTAGTACGGAATCGGCCAAAAACATTTCTGGGTCGCCGGTATCACTGTTTTTGCTCAAATGGCCAGTCCGATCGGTCGGTTTTGTCGAACCGGACCAGTTTTAATAACACTGAATTTGACAGCTGTAGACATGGTTGTGGCCCAAGTAACGCAGCCCTGGAAAGCAAATACAATTGCTTTGAGGGAGCCATAAGGCTAGGAGACCAAGAGAAAAGAGGATAGAAAAAGGAAGCCTTTTACAGGAAAGTTGACAAAAAAGTTCCTAAGGAATCCATGTTGACAATTATAGCTCAAACAGAAACTTCCACACAGGTTCTGTGCGAACATGCGAGAAGTAGTTTGAGATATTTTTGAAAAGTAATTATATTTTCAAAAGTGTCTAGAAGTGTCTAGGTGTAATGATACAAAGTGAGAGTCCAAGACTAGACATCTATGTGTTGATCAAGAAAGAGAGTTAAAAAGATAGAAATGAGGATGATATCAAAGTCTCATGATCCTGATAACCGAGGGCGAAAGGGGCAACCAAGGTGTTGGTTCGCTGTCGAAAGATATTGCATAGCAAAATCAATGCAAAATAGATTTTGGATGGAAGCAATGCATACAAAAATATACTCGTTGAATAGGAGTTCCACCAAAGGAGTGACATTCATCACACATGAGGAGGCATGGTTGGGAAGAAACCAAAGGTCAGATATTTAAAAATCTTGTTTCAATTGCTTATGATGATGCCATGGGTGGAAAATTGTTTTTGTTGTATATTTTAACCAATTTATCGGCATTTAGATCCTTGTACATCAAATTTTGTGAGCAAAAATGTAAAAAATGTTGAAAGTTCAGATAAAGTTGATGGTGGTTGGTTTGATTAAAACATCACTGTATCTAGAAAGAAGACAAGTGCAAAATGGTGGACAATCATCATGTGATGATGTGATGATATGCAAGTAACACAGGAAGTAGGAGATGCCAAGAACGCTTCAAGAGAAGCTGGAAAAGAAGTTGATTCAAATGGTGAGCTAGAGAAGAACAGGGTTGGAGATGAAAAGGAAAACATATACTTCCACATAAAATTAATGAAGGGACAAGTGGAAGGTAAGAAAAAGAAAGCAAGTAATGTGCTCAACAAGGTTCTGAGATACTTCCACAGTCTAGTAATGAAGGGAAAAGTGGACAGTAAGAAAAAGAAAGCGAGCAGTGTGCTCAACAAGGTTCTATTGATTTGGCATGCATTGATTTGTTTGTTGGTTCAAATTTTGATGAGTACCGGGTTGATAAAGAAGATAATGAGTGGAGGAAAGCACTCACGGTTCCTGCAGTAGTACTAGATTTGTCCAAGGTAGAGCCAAGTCAATTTGGTGTGTGCTTAAATGAAAACAATTGTAGAGAGGTGCAATTTGCAAAGGTGCATCAACCATAGGTGGTGCCATTTGTAGGTCTAGATCACCCATAGGTAGGGTAATTTGTCGATGTGGCTCAAACACAAGAGATAAGATAAGATAATTTTATTAATGTGCAATGAATGACCACAAAAGTAGGTCAATGGGACTGAAGAATACAAAAAGTATGAGTACAGTGTGGGAGTGCAAACGCAACTCCTAGATAATGTTGAGAATAATATAAAGAAAGAAATCTAAAATAATGTAGCCTCAAAAAATGTATGTAACCGTGACAAAAGTATGGTGATCCAAAATATATAAATGAGAATATCCGACTCAAAAAGTATGTCAAAAGAGAGAGACAGAGAGTGAGGTATGACGATGAGGCTGTCAAGATCTCTCAGGTATGATGGTCGAGGGCGAGGGGGGTGAACGGGGCACTAGCTCGCTGTCAGAGTCCTCAAGGACTATCGAGGGGTCCAATCGTCTGATCCTAGGGGGGTTTGTAGGAGCGAGGTATACTCCTAGCATCTGAGGTCGAAAGAAAGAAACTCTGGATAGATCTTTGGCAGCTCATCTGAATCTGGGAGTTAGTCTCATAAGCAGGAGATGCCCTACTCTTGATCTGTCTGGAGCTAATCCCTCTAGCTCTCTAAGGATGCATGGACTGATGTACAGTTCAGCACCTCCGAACCAATCTCGAAGATAGTGATCTGACTCCCCAAGTGGGAGGCTAAGGAGAGACACGAGGTCTCACCAATTTGTTGTCTGGGGCGCTATGGGGATTTGCCTATCACTTGTTGCTCTGATCTAATGGATGAAAGTATGAGGTGATCATCTTGGTCATCCCAAGGCGGGGCATAGCGTGCAGGAGCTGAGATCTGTGGCTGAAAATCTCCCTGATGAAGAGGGATAGGCATCTTTGGTCCTGGTACAGGAAGAAAGTAGAGAGTGAACCCCCTGAGTCCCTATAGAGGCAATGGTAGCATCCTCTGATCTCATAGTATATGGGGCACCTGAAGATGAGGTGCATCTCTGTCTCCAACTCTTGTAAGTGGCACATCTGGCAGATCCTATCCGACCGTGGTATATGGTAGTCTGTCTCAATCCGAAGTCGATGAGATCCAACCCGGAGCTGTCCCAGAGGGATCCTAAGTGAGTGCATCCAATGCCTGTGAATATAGGGGTGGCGGGCGATGATGCCATCCCTCAGCTCCCAAAAATGATCTAGATAGAAGGACATATTCGAGCCCAGGGTCATCGGGGTGAGGTCCAAGTGACCTGAATGTACAGCATGTAGATGTCCTCTTTGATAGTCTGATTCAGTACCTCTCTAGTCGACAAGAGATGGCGCGGTGCATCAAGGGAGAAACTGAATAGGGGGAGGTGCTCTGAGAAGATAGTCATCCATTAAAGAAGTCGAGACACCTCTAAGAACCAACCACGTGTATGACCTGAGGGGGGATTCAAAGCAAGAGCCACAGAGGAGCAAAGAACGAGGTAGGGGTATCGCTCTCTCCCAATGGTAGAGTCTCTGAAAGATCTGACTCTATTAAGGAAAGAGACCAAGTGGGAGATGACCTCGAGGCAGAATGGGTGGACACCAAACTCTACCTGAATAATGGGTTGTGGAATCGTCCACTTGCAGCTGATGATACGCCTAAGAAGAAGGGTCTGGACTCTCTCCAACCTGACCCGGTCTAATTGTAACAAGCTCGACCCCCAAATCTCAAAGCCATAGAGAATTGTGGGTCTGATAATCACCTCCACGAGGTAGAGCTTGGTCGAGATATCGTGAAACTAACCCAAGAAGTATTGTCTCTCGATGAGGACCAGGGAACCGTATCCTTTACTGAGCCAAGGTTGAAGAGCATGTCGCATACCGAAACAGGGCCCTGTGAATTGTGCTCCTAGATGAGTGTAGGTTGTGGTGATCTCAATCTCTGCCCCCCGATAGTAGAAATCTAAGTCTGTAAGAGAGCTCTTCGATGCGTTGAAGATCAGAACCTTGGTTTTACCGAGGTTGACCGTCAGTTGTCAAAGGTCACAGAAGTTAGCCAAAGCATCGATCTATCTCTGCAGGCCCTCAGAAATGGAGGCTAACAAGACCAAGTTGTCAGCGAATAAGGGCAGAGAGATCAACACCTGATGTAGAAGATAGCCATCCCCCTCCTGGATATGCTCATGGAGGAAAGACTCTAGCTCATCAATATAAATCCCGAAGAGTGTGTACGAGAGGAGGCACCCCTGTTTTACTCCGATGGTACTCTGAATGAAATCGGAAAGGCCATGTGCCATCCTGAGGTATCCCAAAACTAACTCATACAGCCTCGTGATGGCTACTAGGAAGGTCTCAAATATGTCAATGTCACGGAGCCTCTGGAATAATGCATCTCTCGGAACTATGTTGAACACTTTCCGGAAGTTTAAAAAGCAAGTGTTAACCTTCGAAGAGCGATGACGAGCCTCTTCAATAATGGCTCAGAGCGTAAAGACATGATCAATCGTCTAGTAGTCTGGGCGGAAGCCAACTTGTCCCCTAGCCCTAAGATGGTGCTTCTCCAGCTCCTCGAACAACCACTGGTGTAACACTGTGGCGCAAAGCTTAGAGAATGTGTGACCCACCATGCTAATCCGGTAATTTTTTGGATCGAAACCAATGTTACCGGAAGCTCGCCCAGCCCCACCCCCCCCCCCCGCGCTCCACCCTCGGAACCCCGCTTCGAGCGAATCTTCCATGGAAGCTTCTCCGGAAGCTCGCTCCGAGGTGCAAAATGAGCGCTTCTTAATGAATCTTGTTGGCCTATTGCTCTATTCTTCTATTTCTTTAACAACAATTGTGGAACTTTACCTTGGCTCTAATTCTATGACTTAAATCTGGTAATCGAACACTATGGACTGTGCTAAAAATCTGTACTAAATGTTGTTATAGAGTTGCTCTCATGGTATGTTATAGAGTTTCTCTCTGTGGATCTTACACTGGCTCTGTTTCTGTCACTTCAGACTAAGGACTTAGGAAACTACCCTAGCCTAGGGGGAAACCCTAAAGTCAATTAAGCTAAGTCATTATAGATTAGAGTGGAAGTGCAAATTACCTTAAATTGATTAGCATAATTAACCCAAGAAACCAATCCTATACTTCAAAGATGTTGCAAAAAAATGTGACTTGGAGAGTTACAAAATGGTTTAGTGATAGGAAGCTCCATGGGGCGCTTCATTACTTTACATCTCAGTCTATAGATGATAGATTCATAGCATTTAGCAATTAGACTCTAGAGTCTAGCACAGTTTAAACTTTATTGTTTTGGACCTTTCAATCTTCATAATTCAATGCAGATGGCCTATTTTGTAATCATAACTATTTGGTCATGACTCATGTTATTGTTGACAGTTGTTAGATGATTGATTTCATTCCATAACTTAATGGTCTACTTTCTATTATATGGCTTAAAATTTTGTATGTTGGTTTGTAAGTTTGTAATTGCTAGATTCTAAATGGTTGATGCTTAAATGATTAATCATTGATGTACTACTACTTACTACTATGGATGCCATTTTAATGTTACAATGTACAAATATGCATGTTTTCATACATTCTAAAGCTAATTTGTCTTTCTGCATGTTTTCATACATTCTAAAGCTAATTTGTCTTTCTGCGTGTTTTTTTAATATAAACGCAATATATATAAAAATTTATATATATAATGGACGCTTCCGGGACGCTTCGCTCCCAAGGATTTTTTGAAAATGACGCTCCGCTTCCTTAAAACACTCTCACTTCGCTCTGCGCTCTGGCAACATTGATCGGAACTACTCCCCGATTTGTGAATAGGATGAGTAATGTGTCGTGTCTAGGAGGGAGGGAAACCTAAACATACCACCCGGTTAAACAAATCAGCAATATAAGACTCAAGAGACCAGATTCCATGCTTAAGGAACTCGGCCTGAAGCCCTTCCTCATTTGTTGCTCTATTGGTACTCATAGCTCTGGCTGCTCTCCTGATGTCTCGCTCGAAGAAGAAGTGGCACAAGGAAGGGGAGGAGGAGATGCGGATGGGATGTTGTCCAGGAATTTCATAAAGGGAGGTGGTGTGGGAAAACAGGGGGGTCAACGTCGGGTGGGTGGCATGGTCTCTAGGGAAAAGGGCAGCCAAAAGGCTTTTTGGGAGTGGCAGAGTGCCTCACAAAGTTCTCGTCTACTCCGAGAGAGAAACATTCGCTTTTTACGGTGAAGGAGTTGACGGTATGTTTTACAGAGGCGAGGGGAGGAGGATGGGTCATGAGTGAGGGTGAGACAGAGCTGCTTGTGGAGGTATTTGCATTCATCATCAAGTCAGTGTTTCATGGGGCAGGAGCTAGTGGTAGGCTTATGGGTACGCTAATGAGTAGAGTGGGGGTAGGAATCAAGGGCTACCTCTACGAGGACCATGGAAAGAATCTCGTATTTAGTTGTGGTGGTGTCTAGTGATCTAGCATGGGAGATGGGGGGGTGCAATTCCTTAAGGTGAGTAGTGTAGGAGTCTGCATAATCTCTATCAAAGAGGAAGGTACTATAGGAGGGTGGCGGGATGGGGGGAGGGGGGGCGATGTAGAAAGGGAGAAGGAGAGGAGAGCATGGTCTACCAGAGGGAGACAAGATATAGAGAAGCATTGGATATATAGGAGGAGATTCAAGTTGGCTAAGACGTAGTCAACCACACTGGCCACCCCACTGTGGGGGAAGCAAGTAAAGTCACCTGAGCCCAGAAAACAGGGGAGTTGATTCATGATCAGAAAGTCATGGGATTCCCCTAGCTGCAAAAGGTGTCTCTCTTAACCTGTGAGGGGCCCATATCTGTCGTACGAACTCCGATGAAGGCCCATGGACTCTGGCTCTAACTCCTAAAGACAAAATGCATCCCCGGCCCTGTCATGAAGAGATATCTATAGATTCCTAGTGCGGGCATTAAAGTCACCTAGAAGAATGACCTCCCCAAGTATAGAATATTGGGAGATGTCAGCATAAAGGTCAATGAAAGGGTTGTTAGAATATAGAAGATGGTGTGCGCGTTTTACCATTGACGATACCCTCATCACCCAACCACAGGCCGAAGCCTCCCTCCGAGCACCTTAACCTTGACCTGAGAATTCCTCCGGAAGCAAACCCTAGGCTAGATAGCCAA
>JZKD02S1794622.1:1109034-1123527 GCA_000966675.3 Picea glauca | reverse complement strand
TGGATTAGGCATCTAGTATGAGGAAATTAAGGTTCAAATCTTGTATATCTTAATAAATATTGCCTTTAAAGATGTTTAGTTTTTATGAAGTGGGGAGTTAAAATTATATGTGATGATAAGATGAGGGAAAGATTAGGCATAATGGCTCCTCTATGGCAACGATAATGTATATACAGAGAAATGTGGATGAATTTGTTAATACGTTCATGGTTGGTTGGGTTACAATATTAAGAGTCAACCCCTAGTCCATTTAATTACCCTTCGAGCCTACATAGGCTAAGACATGACTCTTAGTTTTATTTTGGAGATGGGTTCTCTTACTTGCTTATGAGGTTACCAGTTCTTGCTTGTTGTTGAGAAGAGGTGCCCTTAGGTTTTCCTTTCTTCCTAGTGGACTAGGGTTAGCTAACATATGTACTTTGATATGTAAAAAGGAAAGGAGCATGAAAGTGTATGCTTGTACTAGCTGCAACTCATCTCTTTCTTTTGGAATAAAAAATGGAGGCAATTGTAGAGGTACTTGGATATAGTGAAATATCCACAATGGAAGTTGTTGTAATGGTGAAATTATGGTCACACATGACCAAGGTGAAATCTAGAGGTGTTTTAGGGAGGTCAGATCTCTGATGAAGAAGCCCTATAGAAACATGAGCATGCCACTTTGGTCGCACGTCACCAAACTCAAATTAGAGGTAGGATAAAATTGAGGGTTTATGCAATGTGTATGTAGGGTTACTGTAGGTTGTATATACAACAACATCAATGGTGGTAGGAGGAAATAAAGGTGTAGGTATGCCAATTCTGGAGGAGGAGGTGTTATATTACACAGAGGATCCATTTCGAAGGCCAACAAATATGGTCTAGCCCCAGTCTACACTCCTAAAGACACGTCGAATCCATGGAGAACTTCCTAGGTGGGATCAATACCATTGGAAGAAGAGATTGTTGCCATCATGGAGAAATGCCATGGGCTCTTTCAAATCATCGTATAGGGAATGACAACCTAGTAGAGAAGGAGGTGAAGGGTTTGGGTGGCGTATCTCTAGAAATTCTTAAATGTAGGAATGATATATCTACAAAGAAGCTTGATGGGTCAAATCTAGAGGATCTGTGGGTTTTAAACCATGATACTAGTGAGTACAAGGATTTATGTCATTTGAATGCTAACTTTGCCATTGCCTTTGCTCTGGATAAGACTTGCATTGATGTTGAAATCCCTTATCATGGTTTAGATCAAAGGTATGTCAAGTTTCAAGAGTTTTGTTTCATTGGTTATATGTTGGAATGCCAACATATGAGTGGCTCATCAACCATGTCTCCAAATAATTTAGGTTTGCAAAAAGTGGAAGGTGGGAGGAAACCTAAATGTTGTCATTGTGTTCAAAATATGCAAGCTCCAATCAACCTTTTTCTAGGAGAGAAGACAAAACTTAACGAGATGCTAGAGATGGAGGAGCTAGCCCTTGTTGGTCATTTTCAAAGTAGGAAAATGAACCCCAAACCCTTGAAGGTATGGACAAAAACTAACTTTGATCCCATAGTCAATTACGCCCCTCGAGCTTTAATTTTGGTTAGGGGTTGGATGGTATGGATCTTTTGGAATGTGAGTGCGGTTGAAAATAGATCACACCAAAGGTGGAAGTGGAGTGCTTAACCAATCTTCCTCCAAAAGTGGCATATAGATTTTGATGCAAGGTTTTCATGTTTGGATATCATCTCGATATGGGTGAGCATTATGAGGCTCCCTCTAGTCTTGTGGTCACAACAAGTATTTGAGGCAATTGGGAATGCACTCGACATTTTTTATGAGGATGATTTGTCATTTATAGACTCAGTCTATATGGGTGTAGCCCATATTCTAGTTGTTTTAGATATTAGCAAGGTCATGGCAAAGAGTATATGGAAATTCAAAAAAGTTCAAACTATTTTTACTTGAACTTGGACTATGAAGGTATCCCCTTCAAGTGTGGCAGATGCCATAGTTAGGAGCCTCTAACAGCTAAATGCATATATGCAATCTCAAGAAAATTATGGGTTTGGAAGAAGAAATCGGATGATGGGGAGGATGAATTACTAAATCCACTGGAGGTAGCTTCAATGATGAACACAAGGGATATTGGCTTTCTTGTAAATACAATCTAGGTTGAAACCACCTTTTGGTCTTGGAGTAAGAGCTAAAACTACTTATGATTAGATAAGAGCTCATCTTCCTTAGACATGAGGAAATAGGTTAATGACCCAACACCTGGAGGCATCTTGCAAACGAGAAAATATGCCCCCTTATGGACCACCAATGGGTTTTTTTAGGTGGCATGGTTTTTGTTGAATAACAATGATGAGTCAGCCATGTTCATGGATAATAGGCAGTGATGAATGTTCTCCCTATTGATTGACCATTGAATTATGATAGATATTGCCACTTTGAAAAAAGAAAAAAAAGAAGAGGAAAAAAGTCAACATCAAGTCGAAGAAAATCAAAGTGAAATTTGATTACTATAAATTTTAAATATAGAAATACAGTTGTAGTTGGTCGTACAAATAGCTCAAAATTCGAGAGAAAAAAATATATTATTTAAAAAATAATGGTATTAATGTTATTATATAAATAATATAAGTTTAAGTCTAGAGGAATAGTTCAACTAATTGTCACCAATATTATTGGGTATTTAGCTAATTCTATGTCAACATGTACCCGACTCGAATCTCATTAAGTTAATACAAAGTTGTTTAATCTTGTAGCAAAGTTCCCTTCGGTTGTTGGGATCTAGAAATATAGGAAAACAAATGTGTTATTAATTTGGAACTTTGATCAATTTGTGGACAATCTAGGTCAGTTAATAATTGGGCAAAATCTCTAAGGGCATCGTTCCACCATGCATGGAACTTGGATCATAGTGGAAGTATGTTCATGCCTAAATTTATGTTGGATTCTTATTAGTTTTGTGGTCGAAAAATGGCCCTTATGTTACAAGATTAACTTACTCCTAGACACATTGATTTACGTTGTTGGGTTTATTAGGGACGCCATTAAAGAATGTGAAGAAGCATCCCATGGGTTTTGCTATAAGGTTTTCCTTGGAATAAATAAATAAATAATATAAATTGTTAATATAAATAGAATAATATTAGGTAGCTATCAATGTTTATATTACTATATTTTATAGTATTCGTGTTATTAGTAATAGGTTTCCTATGAAGCTTTCCTTGGAATAAATAAATAAATAGCATATGTTGTCAATATAAATTGTATACTATTAGGTAGCTATTAATATTTATATTACTATATTATATTATTCACATTATTATTAACATTTTTTATCGAGGAATTAATCTCACCCCACCCTCACACACTTAAGCAACGGATGTGGGTGTTGGTAACATGCCAACCCTCGTGGAGCTCTCCCCCTTTTTCCTTGAAATTTTCAAAAGGAAGGTAGATTGTAACCCCAAAGGACCGACGAGATTTTAGACTTGGCACGAGTAACACATGGTTTTCTTTGAATAACAATGATGAGTCAGCCATGTTCGTGGATAGCAACCAATGATGTTTGTTCTACCTGTTGATTGACCACCGAATTATGATAGGTTTCGCCACTTTGAAAAAAAATGAAAAAGAAGAAAGAGAGGAGGAAAAAAGTCAAAATCAAGTCGAAGAAAATCAAAGTGAAATTTGATTATTATAAATTTTAAATATAGAAATTTAGTTGTAGTTGGACATACAAATAGCTCAAAAAATGAGAGAAATAAATATAGTATTTAAAAAATAATGGTATTAATGTTATTATATAAATAATATAAGTTGAAGTCTAAGGGATTAGTTCAACTCGTTGTCACCAATATTATTGGGTATTTAGCTAATTCCATGTCAACATGTACTCAATTCGAATCTCCCTGAGATAACACAAAGTTATTTAATCTTGTAGCAAACTTCCCTTTGATTGTTGGGATCTAGCAATATAGGAAAACAAATTTCTTATTAATTTGGAACTTTGATCAATTTGTGGACAATCTCAGTTAGTTAATAATTGGGCAAAATCTCTAAAGGGAATCATTCCATCATGCATGGAACTTGGATCATAGTGGAAGTATGTTCATGCCTAATTTTTTTGTTAGATTCTTATTAGTTTTGTAGTCAAAAAATGGTCCTTTTGTTACAAGATCAACTTTTTTCCCATGTCAAAAAGGAAGTAATTGTATTCACATTGACAAAATTACATCAGTAGATGCTTAGCGTATTCAAGTATCTAGTAGCTCCATTGGGGATTACCGAAGATAATATGGCAAAAACATGGTCATATTATATATAAGAAACCATTGGCCAATGACCCAAAAAATATATGAATTGTGATCAGTAAGATTTCTGTGGGAAGAAATGTTTTGAGGATTCGGAGAAACCACAGTATTGTTTATCAGAGGTCGACGTTTCGAGTCCATATCAGGACCCATCATCAGGACATCTAAGCCTGGGTAAAGAAGAAACTGAAGAGCGAAGATATATAGTTCTAGATCTGCAACTCTTCATTGGATTTTTACTTTGAGCTTTTCCATAAGGCAGATTTCATCCAGAGTCTCCCTACCGTACAGGGAATGAATCTGATTAGTAAGATTTATGTGGGAAGGAATGTTTTGAGGATTCAAAGAAACCACAATATTGTTTATCGGAGGTCGACGTTTCAAGTCCATATCAGGACCCATCATCAGGACATCTAAGCCTGGGTAAAGAAGAAACTGAAGAGCGAAGATATATAGTTCTAGATTTGCTACTCTTCATTGGTTCTTTACTCTGAGCTTTTCCATAAGGCAGATTTCATCCAGAGTCTCCCTGGCGTACAGGGAATGAATCTGATCAGTAAGATTTATGTGGGAAGGAATGTTTTGAGGATTCAGAGAAACCACAGTATTGTTTATCGAAGGTCGACGTTTTGAGTCCATATCAGGACCCATCATCAGGACATCTAAGCCTGGGTAAAGAAGAAACTAAAGAGTGAAGATATATAGTTCTAGATCTGCTACTCTTCGTTGGATCTTTACTTTGAGCTTTTCCATAAGGCGGATTTCATCCAGAGTCTCCCTACCATACAGGGAATGAATCTGATCAGTAAGATTTATGTGGGAAGGTATGTTTTGAGGATTCGAAGAAACCACAGTATTGTTTATCAGAGGTCGACGTTTCGAGTCCATCTCAGGACCCATCATCAAGACATCTAAGCCTGGGTAAAGAAGAAACTGAAGAGCGAAGATATATAGTTCTAGATCTACTACTCTTCATTGGATCTTTACTCTGAGCTTTTCCATAAGGCGGATTTCATCCAGAGTCTCCCCACCGTACAGGGAATGAATCTGATCAGTAAGATTTATGTGGGAAGGAATGTTTTGAGGCCCAATAGACATCATTGAGTATCAAAAATTTATCCAGATTATAACATCAATCTTAAAAAGAAGAAACAACAATTTTGTTATGTTAATCAAACAAAGATCCAAGATTCATGAAGAAATTTCGAGGAGCTATTCGGGCTCTTTTCCCAGACTTTCCAGCATCCTTGGTCCATTGCCAGTCCAAATTTTGAGATTTGGTCTGCTTCTTTGTTCCAGGTCCTGTAGACATGAGAAAATGTGAAGTGTGAGAAAGTTTGTAGAAGTCTTCTGATATTATCTAACAATGACTGTAGAGTGTGGGAATGTAGAGATTGACTTCCATTCAAGCATTTGACAAAAAACCTAGAGGCCCCATAGATGTTTATGTGAGAGATCCCTTTATCTTTGGAAAGAATTAACAAGAGTTTTGCGACCATGAGTTCGCTAAAATTACTTGTAGTGTCCCCTAGATTTGCAGCAAAGGATGTGGAGGTGGAGGCATTAGAATGAAGAATTCCCCCACGTAGCTCCAATAGATGGAGATCCTTGAGTGACTCCATCAAAGGAAGCTCAGAGGACAGATGCTTCACTTGAGGGTGCAGGGTGTGGGAATTTTGTAGGGTGAGGGGTAATTTGAGGGAAATATTCCAAGATAGCAAGAGAAGATAAAACACATCGTGAGGAGGAGGCCTCTAGTCCATCAAAGATGGAATGGTTTCTGGCTAGCCAGATACCCCGGGCAGATATAAGAGGGAGGGATTTTATGTGGGAGGTATCCGGCGAGTCAAGCCAAGACTACAGAGCTTGTTCTATAGAATCCCCTGCCCATCGTGCAGAAGTTCCAAGAGTGTTATGAAGTTCATTCCATACAACATGGGAGAAAGAGTAGAGTAAAAATAGTTGTTGGCTTGATTCATTTTCTTGCTTGCATAGGGCACAATGGCTAGGGCCCACAAAATTCCTTTTTCGAATATTTTCCGATGTTGGAGATTTGTGAGTGAGAAGGAGCCACATGAAGATTTTATATTACGTTGGGCACTTCATTTTCCAGAGAAGCTTCCCCCACCAAGGAGTTGGATCATCAATATGCTCAAGGATCATAACAAAGTATCCATGTTTGGGTGCATACCCCATGAGGGGTTAAATGACCAAATTAAGGAATCCCTTTGATCGGAGAGGTGGACTAAGGAGGAGGATCAAGAATTTGTGTATTTCGTCTAGGATGGAGCATGAGCTGCATCAACACCGATATCCTGCCAGTTGATCCAACAAGTAGTGCCATTCAAAAAATATCGATGGGGCCAACAAGTAGTGCCATTCAAAATATCCCAACAGGAGACTTGTTGGAGATAATAAATTCTCTCATTGTTTAAGTTTTGAATAGGTGGCTCAGGACGAACTTGATTTTCTTTACATTCAATCTAGGGGTCTTTCCCAATAAGAATATTTGTACCATTACCAAATTTTCAAATGAGTCATTTACCAATAAGGTGGAAAGTGTTGACAGTCACTTTCCAAACCATAAAACCATGATCCAATCAATGACAGTTTTGGAGGGAAAGTATTTGTCCTTGAAGATGCGAGACCAGAGGCTAGAGCTAGTGATGAGTCCCCAAACATTTTGGCAGCCAGAGCTTGTGCAAAGGGGTGAATATTTTTCAGCCCCCATCCCCCATCGGATTTTGTAATTGAGATTTGTTTCCAAGAGGCTAAAACCAGGGATTTCCTCTCTTCAGAGCTCGACCACAAGAAACAATAAGAGAGTTTCCTAATTCTCCCAAGGATACCTTTTGGTACCCAGGCTAGGGAGGTCCAAAAAAGTGGAATAGCTTCCAATACATATTTTATCAGCACCAATCGACCCGCTCTAGAGACCCATCCATTGTACCATGTGTAGTCTCTTTTCCACCTTTGCACACAACCATTGACAATATTTTTTGCTATAATTGTTCGCTTTGAGGGAGAAACCTAGGTATTTCATGCCACTATTATTGACCTTTACCTGTATCTTGAGTAGACATGAGATGTGTTCGCTCTCGAGATCCGACATCCCCCAAGTATAGAAAGCATAGTATTTCTCTATATTGAGTTGCATGCATGTAGAAGAGAAAAAGGATTGAATAGTCTCCTTGAGCTTGACTACGAAGGGGATATTTCCTTCACATGATATGAGAATGTCATCAACAAAAAGGAGATGTGACAATGTGCAATTTGTGTTGACCTGAATACCTTTCATATTTGTCAAGGAGGTTTCTTTATGGATCAATCGACTGGGGCTTTCTGCTACCAATAGAAAGAGAAGTGGGGATAGAGGACATCTTTGTCTAAGCCCTCATTTGGCCCTGAAGAAAGAGGAGGTTGATCCATTGATAAGAAGAGCAAAGGAAGTGGTTGAGATGCAGTTCATAACCTAGGTAACAAAGGAGTGGGAGAAACCTAGATGAATCGAAAGTAATTTGATATAAAGCCAGTTGACCCTGTCAAAAGCTTTTGAGAGGTCCACTTTGAAGTTGATGGCCCTTTGCCTCTTCGTATGAATAAAGTGTAGACCTTCCTAAGAAAGACCAATAGCCTGGTGAATTTTCCTTCCATTTAGAACCCAAATTGCTATGTAGTGATATTTTAACTCAGATGGTCCTTTAATCTATTGGCAATTGTCTTGGATATAATTTTATAGATGTTGTTGCAAAGGGAGATGGGTTTGAACTGGTCAAACTTCGTTGTGTTGTCCACCTTTGGAATGAGTGTGATAAAAGTGCATTGCAGGGAGCATGGATCTGCCCTGATGTCCCTGTTAATTCCACCAAGTTTAGAAGGTCTTCTCCTTTAAACTCAAAGCAACCTATGTAAAATTCAATTGAGAAACCATTCAGACCCGGGATTTTATCCTTCTGAAAGTTGTGGAGTGGATTCTTAAGTTCCTCCATGGTGACCTCCTCCATAAGTCGATCATTAACTTTTGGGTTTATAAATCTAGGAAAGAGACCCACAACCTTAAGAATAGAGTCGACAGTGGCCTTGAGGTCAACTTTAAATAGGGATTCGAGATGTGATATACCTTCACGAGCTATGTTCTCAAATGAAGTAGATTTTGATCCATCCATTTTATCAATAGAACAAATAGTATTAGAAGGTTTCCTACCATTTGTGAAATGGTGGAAAATTTTGGTGTTTTCATTCCTAGCTTGTAACTAGAGGGATCTTCTCCTCAATCTTCATTCTTTTTCTTTATTCAATAGAATTTTCCTTTTGCTAAGATCCATGAACTTTTACTCCTCTTTCATATCATCTGTGGGAGGCTCATAAACCTCTTTTTCTTGCAGGCCTTCATCTTTTCTTCTATTTCAATTAGGGATATGGCCTCCAATTACTTTCTCTCCTTATTCCAAGAGATGGAGATCTATTTAGCCTTTTTACATTTTTTCAATAATTGGATGGCGTGTATTCTAAAAGTTGTGAGTTGAAGGGGGACCAACTACCTTTGATGGCTTCAATATATGACTGAGATTTGAGCCATTTAGGATTGAATTTGAAAGGGTTGGGGGGTTTTTTTCCCTCCCTGGGCTATTTCCAAAATAATAGGGTTGTGATCAAAAACCCCTCTAAGGGCCACCCATTGTCTAGTCCAACAATTTCCAGGTAAGGGGGGCTTGGTCAGTAGAAATATGTCTAGGCATTTTGCAACCCTATTGACCCCTGAGCACATGTTCCTCCATGCGTGTGTGTAATTTTGTTGTTGTTTTAAGATAAATTTTACTTAATAATACGTATAAAACTATTATGAAGGCATTTACTAAGAAATACATATTTGATAACCTCACTTTCAATTTGAATTGAAGTGGGGTTGATGGAAATGTGGCAAGTTTACAAAAAATGTTGTCTAATATGAACTTGTTCATAGGCATTTTTTACTATGAAATAATTGAGTGATTTCCCCACAAGGGTTGATGCTTTTGCATGGCAGGTTGTGAGGGGATTGATGTTAACAATCACATATTCTATGATTGTAACTAGGTCAAAACCTTGTGGATTAAATTGTTGGAAATTTTTTACATGGGTACTTGGCTAATGGAAGCCATCTAAACCAAGTTGCATATAATTGAACTTTATCATTATGCAGATGTTTGAAATGACCTCCAGAATGAGAATTCTCCAATAAGTAGGTTGTCAAGTAACCCATATTGAAGAATAAGCAGACCCAACAAACCAATGTAAAAAAATCCTAGTAATAAACAAGTTCAAGAAAAATTATGAACCTAAGTAAGATCATAGTTAGAAGAAGATCTATAAGAAGGGGTAAAATGAGAGGTTGAGGAAAAAGAAGAGAAAAAGGCACTCATGAATTCCAATAATTGGTTCAAAAGAGACCAACTCACTATAGAGGGAAATTATACTAATTTAGATTATAGAAACAAATGAAGAAACATTGTAAGGGAGGACATAATGTTGCTTCAAAGATGTTAGTAGTGAAAAAACCTTCACTAAAATAACCAATGCAAAGTAAGTCTTTCGTTAAAGTTATTGAAGCAACAATATTAGTCAAATAATTACGTTGAACAATTGAGGCTTAAATGATAATTTTCAATTGTTAAAATTTCATATCATGATAATCTATCTACACTCATAGAATTTAAACCCTACAACTTAATCTAAAAACCTTAGAACACCTATAAAAACTTCATATTTGCATAAACCAACACACTATATGGAGGATCAAGAGTGTAGACACTACATATCAATAGATTAAATCAAACCAACATTAAATAGAAGATACATCTACGAAAAGGGAGATCTAAAATATTAGAAAAACATACTAAATGTGCAATCATAATCACATCATAATCACATTTCATTCCATTACCATGAAAATACGATTACATAGCTCTACACAACCCCGCACAAGCTCACATTGAAAAGTACTATAACTAGAACACACTATCAATCTCATCAACCATGATTACTTATTTGGGCTCCTTCTAATTTATTAAAAAAGAGGGAGGGGGGTCACACATGAATGAAAAAACCCTCGACTCCAGAATGGAACACTCTACACAAGGTCAAACCCCGACCCTAATAGAATTTTCCCTTCCATGAAGAATAACTTCCAACAATGAATGTTTCTCATGTATACGAGTATCTTCCCCAAATAGTGTTTCCCTAATGGAATAAGAATAGGGAAGAACATTCAAACTCATGCCAAGCATCCTCCTCCATGTAACTACTCAAGTAGTACACCCCTATATGTGTTAAGGATATGTAGGCACATGCCAAAATGTGCCATACACATTCCTCCACATGCTTAACACACTTCTCTATGTAATTACTCGGCTAGTGCAGGCCACATGTTCCAAGGATAGGTGGGCACATGCCAACATGTGCTCAACATGCTCCTCCTTATGGCCTAAAAAGATTATCTATGCAACTATTCAAGTGTTCCCTCCATGTAATTTAGAAGGTCTCCCATGGTGGTGCACTCTCCCTCCAAGCCAAGTGCTCAACTTTTGAATATGAATGGAAAATTCCTCCTTGCATACTAATGCTCATACAATTGAAAGAAAATGGAGAATAAGTTCTAAGAAACTAGTTATATTAATAACAATAAGTATTAGAATCTTAGTTACACCAAACAACGATATATAAGTTCTAAGAAACTAGTTATACTAATAAAAATAAGTATTAGAATCTTAGTTAGACCAAGCAATGATATGGCTAAGAATAGATAGCCAAATTTTGGATTCCATGCAAACTATTTGACTAAAATTTCTAACAACATATGGTAGAATAATGACAATTTATAAATAAATATTTATAAGAAATGATGCCATCGATGTTGATGTAGTTTCATAATATCAATTTCGATGATCAATTCCCCAACACTTTCCTACATTGGATGGTATCATTCATTATTGAGTGTTCATTGGTGGAAATATGCCCTAAGTGCTAACTCAACAAGCTCAAGATAATTGGCAAGTATCTTTAGCTCTTTGCCAAAAAACCATTTAGCATTAACCTTTAACATCAATCCTCTTCATAGAAAACCCAATATAATTTCTTATTTCCCTAAACACCTATTCAGACCATAAAATGAGTGGAAGGCCCAAGAGGTAAACCCATACTGGGGTGATTTCCAAACGTTCTGTTGTTGTGTTGAATTCAACCGACCATTGCTTCAAAAAAGGGCTTGTGTTCCAAAAGACCATAGACCAGATAAGATCCTAGCAGTGTTTGATGCCAAGCGAAAATTCCATGCCATCCAACTCTTTGAGAGAACTAGACTTTCTGGTTCGTAACCCAGTACTGAAGCAAAAGTCTAAGAGGTCCATCTCTGGAGGGTATTTGTTGACAGTAGCTTACTAGAGAAATGACCAACTAGGGTTTCTTGTTGCATATTTGCAATTTTGTTAAGTTTGATTCATTCACTGAGAACAAGACCGTAACATTCCCAACTACCCAGGCTGGGCCACGCCACACAAAACTCTCCCTTTTTACAACTCTGATACCATAATGTAATGTTCCCCAGCCCAACTAAGGAACATTACGGTGCAGAATACACATAAAAATGAAATTTCTACTAACTAAAGTAATTCTTTAACTGTTAGTTGATTTCCTGTAGCTTACAGCTACAAATTTAAAACAGATTTAGCTATTATCCATAACCGTAAAACAAATGCATTTAAATCATGCCAATAATCAACATGAAATGCGGCTACACCGCTCATGGAAGCAACATATAAGTCATTTTCATTTACACATATTTCATGAACAACAATAACACGTGTAAGTAACTCAACAACAAGATAAAACCACTTATCTTTAAACAAGAGTTGTGCAACCAGTTGCTTGGGATGGACGTTCCACCCAACCATAGGTTGACTGTTCCAAATATCAATAGCCAGTCACCACCGAGTTGAGGCTAGTAATCCACAAAAGAGGGTGGTCTCTCACAGTCCACTCGCACCTCATAAAACTCATAACCCAACTAATATTATATTACAACTATCTCGATTTTTCTACCAACTCTCTTCCTCCTGACCTGCCCAACCCAAGGAATGCACCATTCATTTATTATGGATAACCCAAGGGATGTACCATCCGTTTATCAGGATTATCTCAAGGAATGTGCCATTTGTTTATCAGGGTTTCTCTGGCACAAGTAACTAGAAATATCTTAGTTGGGAACTCAATGGAACTTGTTGCTAGGAAAACTATAAGCAAACCAACAACAAACACTTGTTGTTACAGTGCAACTCACTCCGGAGTTCACTCTTCAGGCCTGACAACCTCACTCTTCAATATGTTGATGTTTTGGTACCTACAGAAAGTATTAACCTCCATGTGTAACCTTTGACTTATAATAGAATATTCCAGAAGCAAGTGAAACATTAAATAGATGCGTGGAAACCCTAGAAGACAAGTCAGCTAGCAAAATAAATAATATTAGAATATTATTGTCACACACCCACTACAACAAGTTAGATTTTTTTTTTGTCTTTTTCTTCGAGGAACAGAATCCTCGAGACTTCTATGGGGCCTAGCGCAGACCCTCTCTTCCCTTATCCTCCTCCAAATGACCACAAGCTGGCCTTAGCGCAAGCGCCTTTCGCAACTCACGAGTCGGGAATCAAGACTCTCAACTCCCCCTTCTCCAAACATTGATACCCGAGATGCTAAATGGGTATGTCTCCCTCCTCACTAGCGCCTGCTACATATAACCGTAGACTAGGCCAAACACTAGCACCACTCACAGCCTCGCTAGTTGAGGTGTTGAGCTCTCGTGCTCCTCCTTCGTGAATCCCCGAGACGCGAGAGGTCAATGTTGCGTGGACTCTGCCAAAGCGACGTGCACACGCCACTTGTCAACCCCGCTATACTCTACTCACGAGCTGTGTCGTCGCCGCCTGTCACACGAGACCTCGGCTCTCGGCGTTTCGCGGCTTTAGCGATGAGGGTGCAGCTCCTTCATCCTGTGAAACCTCGAGCCACGATAAGTCAATCAGTGGGTTGACTCTTTCCCAGTGTGACACGTGTCCACCACCGGTTACCCGCTTCCTAGGCTAAATACTAGCGCTACTCGCATCTTGCGACTTCAAAAGTTGGAGTGTTGAGCCCTCACGCTCCTCCTCCACGAGTTTCCGAGATACGATAAGTCAACAATGGGTTTACTCCTTCCCAGGCAACATGTGTCCATCACCTGTCACCCATTCCCACCTTTCTCCGGGTGCTTGTTGTTCCGCCACCTGTCAACCACGCGGTCCCCACTTACGGACAGGTCACGTGTTTGCATGAGCCCTCGGTGCTCGGCACTTCGCGACTTCTACGATCGAAAAGGAACTCCCTCAAGTTTCGAACCCTCGATAGGCGATAACCACGAAGGATCTGATCCAACGGTTCTCCCGTGCCTTGGATCCAACGATCACGATCATGTCGCGATCTTGCGGATAGTGAGTTCATGCAGCCCTACCCTTGACCACTTCGAGTTGAGAGTCAACGAAATGCTGCTCTCCTGCCTATACAAAGGCTAAGATCGACAGTCAATAGGGCTCCGTCAGATCCTTGGATCTACAATCTGGGTTCCCATCACTACATGCGAACGCTGAAGGGGTCAAAGTGTTAACGCTTGTGCTCCTCCTCTAGATCCATCGGTCTCGACAGATCTGGGGTATTCTCGAAAGGATTTCGACCGTTCGTCAACCAAATGATAGGGTATTCTCTCTTTCTATAATTTGGGCTCGCTATCCCTTTTGAGCTTGAATCACGAAATTCAACTTCTCGAGGCTTCAAACTCCCACAACTCTGAGACCTTAGAGAGCTACCCTTCCGGCCCCAGACTTAACCATTTGTACAGAAACCCACGACGACATATAAGCATACACATGCATCCATTATTTTCAGTTTAAAACGCCAGGCAATCATTCTACACATAAATTATTATGGGCATATAAACACAAGCATGCATTCATGATATTTGGTTCGAAATACAAGGTATAAAACACTTATCAAATCTACCAGGCATGATGCAACTGCTGAGAGGGGTGCTTGTTTCCACCCAACCGTAGGCTCAATGACTCCAAACGGATTTACCACTAGCCACCCCCGAGCTAGACCACGATGCTTTTGAGGTTCGGTCTCCTACTTCCA